>JAVQKC010198595.1:0-43489 GCA_036025475.1 Philypnodon macrostomus | reverse complement strand
CCCCCCCCGCCCTGCCAGCCACCCCCCACCCCCACCGCCCCCCATCCCCCCCCCCCGTCCCCCCCCCCCCGGGGGGCGCGCGGCCGGGGGCCCCCCCCCCCAACCAGAGGGGCCGGTTGGTAAAGCATCAGGTAATTTTCTAATGAACTGTGATGATGGACTGCAATTGTCTATATAAATCAATGTAGGGAATTTGCTAAAGTTATAATTTCATTTCATTTTGAAAAGTCTTTGATACAGAGGCCTTGGCAGATAATAAAACACATTAATGTTTACTTGACAGCAGTGCTCTCTACTGGCAATGACTGTGAATGTACTTTTGTGAGATACGCAGTCACAGAAAAACAGTAAATGATACTGCTGGCCTGGGAAACTATTTTGAATTGTTGACTATGTATTTCACAAGGGGGAATCAAATGCAAAGCTTTTGTTGTTTTTAATCAATGAAATACGTGCAGGCTTAGCGTTATCTGGATGCAGTTGTACTTTAGAGCATGACAGGTTCATGGTTGGCTAAAAGAACCCAGATACCAAGCGCAGAGTAAACATTAAGTTAGTCATTACAGTCATACATGTGATTAGGAAATAGGCCTCTTGCACTGACCACATCCTACACAGGGACAAAAATCAATATACTTTTTGAAAGACTGATGTACTGTGCAAGTGTATCTGCAAAGTTAGATATGAAAAATGACTTAAATGAAAAATATATTAAAATAAATGACAAATATTTTATGTAAATCCCCAAAAAATTAATTTGAATTCAGCCAAAGGTCTTCAAGTGCAGTGGGTCTGTCTTATCTCTATGCCACTGTATCAGTTCAAATGTACATTAAATGGACTCTATGGCAGGACACTGACATTAGTAAACATCAAAGGACATTCCCATATGATTTCACAGCTTACAATACAAAACATTAAATTGACTGTATTACAAAGCACACATTCACAATGTAAATATGAAAGTATATCATGTAAATGCATATTTTTATACTTGTTTTGTAGTATCAATAAAAAAATTCTCATCATCTTAGACTTTGACATATGTCCTAAAAAAAATAAAAAAAAATAAATCAGTAAAATACAGCAATACACAATACAAATGATATAAAAATATAACCTTTTATATAATTATTAAAATAATTTCTTTCACAAAATAAAAAGAAGATACAAGTGGAGGTGAATGGGTTAATTGTCACAATTCATTGACTTACTGGTACAATTCAGAGGGGTTGAAGAGTTGGCAGGCTTTCCATTCTGCATACAAACACACGCACAGGGGTCAGCCATCAGTGTTTGAGACTGTCAACAGTGAAACAGGACCATCATCATTAAGGTAAGACATGTCACATACAAATGATTATATGTGAATTGCAATTCAGATATATTTTTTATGTTTTTAGTATGAAAGCCATCGTACTGCTGGTGTTGTTGGCACAGGGGTTAATCCTGGTGCAGTCCACTCCGGACACCTCTACAGAGTGGGGCACTGAGGAGCCCATCCCCTGTTCGAAGGCATGTACCTGTCTCCATGAAGACTACAGCCTGGAGCTCAATGTCTACTGCAGCTCCAGAAACTTAACCCAAGTCCCGAATGACATTCCAGCATCCACCCATTCCCTTTGGCTAGACCAAAACTTATTCACATCACTACCAGCAAACTCATTTAAGGACCTTTCCAACCTAGATTTTCTAAACCTGCAAAGTGGACAGCTGTTGACTATTGATCCTCAGGCTTTGAGAGGACTACGGTCGCTAGCTCATGTGCATCTAGAAAGAAACCGACTGCGGACACTTCCAGCTACAGTTTTCCAGGGTACTCCGAACATTGCATCTTTGAGTCTGCACAATAACCAGCTTGCTCGCATTGAGGAAAGACTTTTTGCTGGACTGTCCAACATGTGGCTTTTGAACCTAGGCTGGAACTCTATCGCCGTTCTCCCTGAGACGGCGTTCCAGGACCTACATGGCCTACGAGAGCTAGTCTTGGCCGGGAACAGGCTCGCTTATCTGCAACCACAGCTTTTCCAAAACCTTGTTGAGCTTAAAGAGCTTGATCTAACAGCAAACTTCCTTAAGGTGATCAAAGCTAATGTATTTATCAAACTTACCAAGCTGCAAAAGCTGTATCTTGCTCAGAATCAGATTGTGACAGTGGTGCCCAGAGCTTTTATGGGCATGAAGTCTTTGAGATGGCTGGACCTTACACATAACAAACTAACCACACTGCATGACGATACTTTCTTGGGCCTGCACAGTCTTCATGTGTTACGCCTTTCCAATAACACTATCACGGGTATAAGACCTAGAATATTCAGGGATCTGCAGTACTTGGAAGAGCTCCGACTCAGTTACAACAGGATACGATCTTTGGGAGATAGGATCTTTGAAGGACTTGGCCATTTGGAAGTCCTTGAGTTAGAGCACAACCAAGTCCAAGAGGCACAAGTGGGTAGCTTTACAGGCCTGTCTCATGTGGCAGTCATTAACCTTGCAGGAAGCTGTTTCATCACTCTTCCAGACCAGGTCTTCAAAGGCCTGCCTAAGCTGCATAGTCTTCATTTGGATCGAGGCTGTCTAACCAGGATCACAACTCAAGCATTCACTGGACTCTCAAGTCTACGCCGGCTATTTTTACAGCACAACAACATATCTCTTGTGGAACGTAATAGTTTTGTTGACATGGTTGGCTTATTAGGTCTAGACTTGCGTTCAAACAAGCTGGAGACGATGTCTATACAAGCATTCTCTGGTCTAAAAAATTTAGAGTATTTGCTACTCTCCAATAATGAATGCCAGCAGCTTTTCCAAAATGGCACTAAACTGATTCTTCCAAAGCTACGCTATCTAGACCTAAGAGATAATGCCCTGGCCAGCCTGACCCCAGATTTCCCAGAAGACATGGAAAAACTTTTGCTGTCTGGCAATCGCTGGAGATGTGACTGCAATGCTCTCCCCCTTAGAGTCTATAGTCGGACAAATCCTTTGGTTGTACCTCGTCAAGTGGAGACCCACGCTGAGGGTGAAGAGCCTGACTCGACTATTACCATTTACAACAATATTACATGCACCGGCCCTCCAGGTCTGGCTGGACAGGACCTACGAGACGTAGACAATCAACATTTTGAGAGCTGTTAATCAAACATCTATACAAAAAGTACAAATAATTTGACACATTTTGCCTGTAGTTTATAGAACAAGTAGATATCTTGTGGTCAAGGACTCTGCACTTTTAAAAAAAAAACTGTAGCCTATTCATAGGAGATTTTTTTTAAACGAAATGAAATACAGTGTGTGTGTGTATGTATGTGTGTGTGTATGTGTGTGTATGTATGTGTGTGTGTGTGTGCGTGTGTGTGTGTGTGTAGTGTAGTGGTCATATATGATGGTTAGTGAAAAGAGTTGCTTGGTGTATTTAAATATTAATGTATTCAAATTTAAATGTCTGTTAATATGAAATAAAATACATTTATAGTGGGGGATTGAAATTTTCAGTTTGCTTCTTGTAGCATGTAGACCTAATCTATGTTGATTTATAGATTACTTTCCATATTTGCACTCTTGTGAAACACTGAACAATAATAAATATAACTATAAAATCTGAACAAAGCGTGTGTTAATTTTGGTGACACGAGCATATATATATAAGATTTGACAAATATATATATATATATTTGTCAAATCTTGGCAAGTTTTTGGAGACAGGTATAGTAGAGAGAATACGGAATACTGCTGTGAATATGGTTTATGGTCAGTTTATGATCGGTGAAAATCTTTCACAGGGCACCTGAACTCACCACCGTTGACCCACATGGAGAGGTAAGTTTTTGTTGCTATGGTAACCGAGGAACCGCTGAAGAGATCACTCCAAGAAATAGCGCTAGATCAAACTTTACCTCTGTGATAAATATATTCGGAAAAATGGACCAGAGTCTTTGGAGGTCAATTGTGGACAGAGTTCAGCCACTTTTACCGTCCATTGACTCGAATGCTTCGTCGGTATGTAACATGGCTAACGTTATTATTACATGTATGCTACCGAACCTAACAGCCTAATCTTGCTAACTACATTAGCTTCTGTATGTGAAAATGACTAAGCATAATGATCATACCGCGGTTTTGCCAGCTGAAATAAATAAAGCAACGGTAAATCAAAACAACCCGCAAAACCTTGAAATATATGACCCACCCACCAGTAGTTTACCTCTTGCAGTCCGAGGATGAAGGTAATATTGAAATCTTTCAAAGACCGTCTGGACTTTCCCTAAAACTTCCTGATGATAGTGATGAAGACATCTTTTCAACGGACGACACTAACTTGAATATAAAGGTATTTAATGCAACATTGTTGATTTTATGAACGTGAGACAATTATTACATTGTTGAAATTAAAATTTCCTTTTTTTAATGCTGTATCCACAAGTCTTCCGATGCTATTAAACCTGAACAGACTGCAGTGGAGCTTAATACATCTGATACTATCTTAAAACCAAATGACAAATACAGCCACACCAGTGATATGGTCCTCTCATGTGCAGTAAGTATAGTATAAACACTCTATAGTCTTAATAATAATTCAATACAGACTAACTTAACACTTGTACAACTCATAAATATAAACCAACTGCCCCCAACAGTGGCTTGAACAGTTGAATACTGATGTCTTTCAAAACACCAAAGTAGATGAGATAATCACGCCACGCCATGCTGAAACAAGATGTATGGCATATGGAGGCAAGTCAAGCCATTGTACAGTAAAATAATGTTCATGGTGTTTATGCTTGTGTTTCAATCCATTTACAGATGGGGACAAGGATGAGTACCATATAATTAAAAAAATAGAAGCCTATTGTAATAGGCAGTCACTGAAATCCCTGTCCAGTCCAGACTTTGTCAAGTAATTGAATTTTAAATGTAATGGTTCTACTGGTATTTGCAAACTTGTTAACATGACATGATCTGCAGAAAGAAAGGCAAATCAGAGGAAGAAATGGTGGCAGGGTCAATCACCCAAGAATGTCCAACTGTTTACATTGACTTGCGATGCCATGATCTCACAACAAAACCAACAACAATGTCCCAGTCTTTGAACAAAGAAGCACCACCAACTAACAAACCCAGTCAAGTTAAAGTACAAACAGGGACCAACACACATACCAATGGCTGGTAAATATACTACATCAAGCAACTAGTAGCCAATTTCATGTTTATTTTGTCATGGATATTTTTTACCTCCAGGGATGAAACTGGCAAAAGTATGTTGCTTCGGAAAATAAGGGAGCATGATAAAATAAATAAATGCAGAAATAAAAAAGATTCAGCAATAAAAAGAGAGGAATTATATGAGAAGCCATTACAGTTTGGGATGTGTGCAGATTCTAGTGAATATTTACCCGAGGGTCGCCAACATCAATGTGTCAAATCTGATCACACGAAAACTAAATTGGAAAGCGGGCAAAATAATCAACAAAGGACTAAAAGACAGAGGTATGTTCAGTTTAACGATTAACGGTAAAAATGAAACATTCTAACATCAAATTTTCATTTTCATTTAGAGATCATCTGCAAAGTCAATACCAACACATTATTAAGGAATTCGAAAAATGCCGTCCAACAAAGTCTGTCAGACAGAAACAAGCAGCTGCTGAAAAGACTGATCTTCTTTATGAAATTGTAAGTGCAACAAATGACTGACCTGCCTCTGTTCAAAAACACTCAATCCATATTTATTCAGAATGGAAAACAGTGTTTTCCCAAACTGCACTGTATTGTATTTTATGACTGTTTTGATTTGCTCTACAATAGTTTGGTCAACATTTGTTGTTATAAGGTGCTATATATATATAAATAAATATTGATTGATTGAAAATAGTTAAAAAAAAAAATTTAAATTACTTTTTAAAAATGTTTTCAGGAAGCATCACAACTAGAGCCAATCAGCACTTTACCAGCAGACATTGAAAAAGAAGCACACTTGATGCTGATAGTCAAACTCTCCAGTCCTGGTATGGTCGAGAGCGGACACGGAAAAAGAAAAACAATGCTTCCTGCTTTAACCAAATCACACATTTATAACACCCTAGTAGCTTGGTTCCTTTCGTTGGTTAGTATCCGGCACATTCTTGCCATCGTATCGTGCAAATATTTGGTATAACTTTCTCTTTTCTTATGTTTTTTCCACAAAAGGTTAATTCACCGGGCAACAATGAAGGAATTGTCAAAGTCCCATTCTGGGTTGCTGGACTTCAGCAACTTTGGACCGAGAATGGACTGGCTTTGCATGTCTTCGCTGTAGCTAAAAACACATATACACAAAAGGTAATAGTAATGAAATACAGTATTATGCATATGATCATACTTTAAAAAATCTCATAAACCTCTGTCATTTGACATCTGATGCTGTTTCTAGAGAAAGGACTACCATACCCCTTTTTACAACCACATCTGTAGATTTCTGTCTGAAACATCATTCCTTACCATTGCCCTCTGGGTTCCTGGACTCAATGACATCATAGTCGAAGACCCCTACAGCCCACCCATTTGTCTCCGGTCTTTTTATTTAAACTCTTTCATTACTGTTTCTTCCAACAAAAAGGTTGTTGTTTCTTTTAGATTTATTTTAAGCCCTACACTATCTTTACTGTTCTTTTATTTTCTCATTTTAGGTTATAAGCAGGATATTTAGTCTCAGTCCGAGGTTTTACTGGCAGACAGTGGAAACCCCAGAATGTGTTTGCAAAGGAAGAGAGACCACACAAGAAATGCATACTGAGGTGAAATGTACATCAAAGGAAAATATATACGTAAAAGTGGCTCATTACATGTTTAAGTCTTGTTTTGTAGGTATCCATTGCTCTGGGATGTAAAAACTTTTTTCAGCATCCACTCATCACACAATACACCCTACAGTCCATTCTAAATTCTGGTTTAGACGTTTGTGGATTGAGGCTGATTTATCCATCACGTTGCCTTCTGGGTAACAGTTTTGGTAAATTCGAAAAATATTTTAGCATTAGCCAAAGCATTTGAAGTAATATAAAAGATTTACTCGAAAAGTCTTTTACTTCCAGGCCAAGGATTCTTCATTCAGAGAAGTGACAAACCTCAGCCCGTCCTCGCCATAGCAGTCCGTGGCCCTTATGCTCACTCAATGTTGAAGGGCATAAACATATCAGTAGCTCACAGGTTTAGCAAGAAAGAGGCCATTGCTGTTGAACATGATGAAGATCCTTTGCTGCACACACCGCGTAAACACCAAGTCCACAAAGAGCTATGTTTGTGGTTTTCAGGAAGACTGGAAGAAAGTGTAAATGGCCAAAAACAGAGTCTAAAAAGGTTTGTTAGTAATTGTGACAAATACATACTTGTGTAGATCCAAGTATAACATTTATTATTAAGACAATCATGTTATTTTATCAGTGAAGTTCATGTGCCTTCAGAGGATGCATCTTTTCTGTGTGCTACAACTAAAGGTGATGTGCTGTTCCCTCAGTATTTTACATGTTTGTGGAAAAATGTCTAAAGTAAGGCTCTCTTGCCATTGTACAGCTGACATACTCCTTGTGGTGTCATCTCTTGTCCCTCCATGTTGCTACGGCCAAATACTTGCCACATGTGAACGCAGAGGTTTTATATTGAGAGGTCTGAAGAGGTTGCAGATTCATAGCAATGAGGCGTTACTCCTTGGACTCACCAGCCAACAGGTAAAACTTAAACAGTATGTAGCACCTGTAAACAGTAACTACATGTAAACCAACTTTTCTATGTGTCTAGACACAAATATTCTGCAGCCCACTCTCCCCAACCACCACCAGTCACTGTTTGGTCCTGATACTTAAGAAAGAAAATGCACTAAAGCACAGCATTACTCTTCCAGCAGGTTCAGTTATCTATATTAACTATATTGTTTGTTTTCACATAGAAAGTTGCTAATAATATTTTGTTTTTGTGCGTTTTCATTTTTTAAAATTCATTTTCAGTGCTTATGAGAGAAATCAAGCAAGAAACCCCCAAGACCTACCGGCAATCCATGGCCACAGTTGAGCCAATTTTGTGTTTCCATACAGTCCCATATAGCAACCACCTGTATAATAACTTTGGTAAGATATGTGTTCTTAGTGTCAGTTTAGTTCAGTGTGACAACCAGTTTACTATTTCTGTTTGCATTCATAATATGTTTTTAGCTAGATCTGCTTGGGCAGTGCCAGATTCTTTCAGTGTGGTCCTGTCCAATAAAAAGTGTCCCTCAGACTTGGAGATGGAGCAGGAGGTTGTTTTGACTTTGTGTGGACAGGACATGAGCCAAGGACTAGGCCTCCTACACAGAGCACTGACACAACATGGTGGGTAAACACAAGTAGTGTATATCGTATTACTAGCATTTTAAGTGATTTCAACTTTCTTTTTGAACATGTACTCACATTTATTTGCAGGTTTTGAGCTGCTTGGGCTGAAGTGGCTGCCTGTATTGACTCAATTTCAAGCTCTCGAAGTGAGTCCTTATGAAGTTGGAGAAGAGACCGACCTGGCCACTCTGACGTCGGGGCCTGCTCTAGTGTGTGCTTTGAGACGAGCTGATGCTTTGGCTTTACTCAAGGAACTCCTACCAAATGACTCCTGTAATAATGTTTTGGTGTCACCCACACCTCAAGTTGCATCTAGACAATTCTCCCTTTTCTTCTTTGAGCATGAGCTTATTCATTGTAAGTAAGGCATTATGGATAGCGGCATAAACACAACTTTTAACAAAGACACTTTCTTCTTAGATCCACCACTCACTGTGTGTCTGTTCAAGCCTGGAGTCTGGAATAAACATTTTTGTAAAATACTGCGCACACTACAGCAGACTGGCCTCATGTTAGTAGGTCTACATGTATTAGTCCTGAGCAAAAGTAATGCGACCACACTACTACCAGCAAGAAATGTAAGCTTAGAAGCCTCTATATTTAAGAAGAATTTATAGATGCAGATACAATAATGTTATTTATAATGTTGGTTATTTTTTGCAGGACATAGATTGCCACATTGAGTACTTATGCTCTGGCTCCTCACTGGCTCTATGTCTTCAAGGAGAGGATGCAGTGAAGAAGTTGTTACATGTGTTAAGCACTAGTGACCTATTCACAAGCATCTCTGGTGATCACAAGTCTCGAACACACAATGCTATCTATGGTCAGTCTCGTTTGCTAATATATATATGCTGCTAATATAAAGTGGTATTTCAGACTTTAAATGTCATATGTTACAGCATCAGAATCATATGAGAAAGCTGTACAGGATGTAAAGAGGCTTTTTCCAGAAGGACTGTGTTGTACACCGACCACCACAATGACAAAAGAGCAGGTGGGCAATTTGTAAATTACAATAAAATTCAACATGAAGTACCATCATTTTTGAACATATATAAGTATTGAATTTGTCTTGTTTTTTCAGATACATTGCATGCATGTAAACCGCAAAGGATTGAAGGGCACATTGGCCACAGTAAATAAGGAACATCTGTCATCATTTATGGCACTGGATTCAAATGAAGGTTTGTATTGTTATAATATTAAAAAGTAACATTGAATTCTTTTACCAGAAAGTCCCAAAAAATATTCTAAAAACTGTTTAAGTCAACAAATAAATAAATGATTTATTTAAGTTTGGCATAAAAAAATAGATGTTGAAATGTGACCTTTGTAAATGTACTAACAAATGTAGTTATTTACTGGTTACAGATATTCTGATACCCTGTGCACCCTGGCAAACAACCTGTGTGCTGCTACCATTACATGTGCCACTTTTGAGCCAAATGCCTTCCCAACTTGATGTTCTGGAGGAGCTGCTGGGGAGAGGTTGCCATCTGGTGGCTGGAAAGGTGACTGCAGTCGATGAAGAACAGTGGCAGCAAATATCCAAAATATTGAGATTCAGTTCAAGGGAATATGAAAAGGTCAGAGACAATTGCCTTTAACCATATTTCTGTAATTATAGAAACAGCACAAAATATATATATATATATATATATTTATTTTATCTACCCAGGCGTTCTTTTGTTTGATTGTTGCTCTAAAGGGTGAACGCATTGTGAGAAACTTGAATTCAGTTCTTGAAAGGTAATAAAAACAGCTTTGTGTTGTATCGGTGGTGCATCAGCTGTGCATTTGTATTCATACATATTCTTTTTTGTTTTTGTTCACAGCATTTATAGAGACAAGCTGTGGCTGGAAAAACTTGGAAGAGCCATTATCTACCCAAAAAGTGAGACAGAGGTATAAAATTTATTGTAAATTATAGTTAAGTGAAAGGTATATAAAAATGACAACATTTGAGTCAGTGTTATATTAATAGTAATATATTTTATTTTAATCTCCACCCTCTAGGTCAAACAGCTAATATACTTTCTGCGTCAATCTTTATCTTTTGATGGTTTGAAACTGATTACTAGTTTTCCAAATGTGTAATTATTTAATAACATTATTAGATTATTCTATGTCTAACACTTCTCAGTTTCATTGTTGACACAAAAAGCACACAATTAAGATGAAAAATCATTTAATTGTCATTATGATAGTTCTTGTGAATTCTGTAAACCATTGCATAACTGTAGTGTAACAATTAACAAGTGTTAACAAACTAGTAATACACTACAGAAAATATACCATACACAATTCCTGTAGAAAAGCAATATCTAGAATCCTAAGACTTGCACCTATTTTGTGTTCACAACACAAAACATAGCAATATACCAACAGATTTATTTCTAAATAATCAGTAGAGTATTTCCTATGTATCCATAGTTTGTTACAAAATAATGGAAACTTTTAACCCACTGGCTTTAAAATCATTGAAATGCAATTCCCCTGACATAACACATTCTGTATCATCATTGCTGTATGTTCTAGAAGCTAGATAAAATACATCTCTTATACTAAACTGACAAATAGAAACTTGAAAACTTTATTTCTAATAAATGTTTATTTAATAGCAGTTCACAACTAGTTGCTACATCAGAATGAATTAACTGCGCTCCATAATATTCCAGTGACCTATTCTTTAAATATCTAATTTTGAACAATACATTCAATATTTCAGGGCTTCAATGTAAAAAAAACTAAAACATTTCTATTGAAAATGTCTGAACAATATGGAACAACTGGCTCCATTTTCAAATTATTTACGTTTGACAACACCTGCAATATTTTACTTAATTTGAACAGCTCCATACATTATACTCATATACATGTACAAGATTGCATAACTGTTTAGGCTCCATTTTATAATATTAAAACAAAAAGACAACACAACAACTAACAATGCAAAATAGAATCAACTATTCTGATGCAGAGCATAATGATACATCTATTACAGTTTACATTTACAAAATTCTTCCTATTTGGTGCTTTTCTTTACAAAAAAAAAAATATTTTTGGCGCCAAATGACAAATTGATTATTGGTTATGTATTGCTGTGTTTTTATGGCATGGCAAATACAGACTGAGCCAGGTGTTTCTTCTTCATTTCCTTTTTTTCTGTAAATCTCATTTATTATCGCATATTTTCTAACTTAATAGCCTTAATGCAAAGGGTCATTGTTGTCACATTTTAAGAATCAAAAATATTTTAAGGCACTGAAATTTTGATTCTAATTAAACATTTTTTGACTGACACCAAATGCAGTAGTATTTTATTCATACAAATTACATTTATGCATTCAAAGAAGGCACAGATCTGAGAGTAATGGGTAATTGGTCCATTTAATAAACCTAGGAAATCATAATTTTTTTGCCATATTCTTAGTAGACCACTAGGAATTTGTATTATGTCTGTATCCGCCATTGATGCTTATCACAATCATTTGTCCCCTTTGACTTGACAAAAAAGAAAACTAATTTGAGGAAATAGAAAACCAGATAAAAGAAAGCACCTTACAGTTGCTGTAGGCCTATTAAAACCAGCTTAAAATCCATAACCATCATTTTTTGAAATTATTGAGATTATGTCAAGAAAAATAGTCAAACAAAAGTTACTTCAAAACAGTACTGTAGTGAAGTTTATATGGCCTCTTTAGACAAATAAATGTCATTCAAATTTGACATTCCTTCACTGTAGACAATTAACTACACTGAATCCTCACTTAAGGTCAGCATGTGCGAGACAGTATTACACAAATCTGCCATTAATGTCATTGTATACCCAACACAAAAATCAAATATACAATACACTTTCTAAAGTATCTAATGCATGCTTTTGATCAACTCATTAGACAAATATGATGCCAGAAATTACTGTTAACAATCTATTTAAGGTACTAGGTGATTTACTTCTTCAAATTAGATTTGCCACAAATAAAATTGATGAAATGCAATACAAAGAAATGACATTACAGGTCTTTGGTAAAACTGCAAGACGGCCTCAAGTCGATTAATGTAAGCAAAAGCCACAGGCATAGCTCTTATTTTTTTACTAGGACCAGTTATTTCCAATTTTATTAAACTGTAAAAATCCAACCCAAGCAATTCCTGGACTTGTTTCAACTGAGTGCCCTTGACCTCTGACCTGCTGTTAATAGCCTTAGGCTGAACCAGACTTTATTCACAAATACAGACTTCTATTTGCAATACTTATAAATGTATACACGCATGTATGAATTATGGTAAAGGGTATCTTATCCCTTTATAACACAGAGTTACAGAGCTACTTGAACACCACTTTGGTTCGTTTTTAGAAATTCACACAAGACATCATTATTTTAGTTGGCTTCACAGGCAAAAGAAAGTTGATCAAAGGACACTGTGAAATAGCTGCGCCATACACTGCTGCTAAGTGTATTTAGGGAAACAATGCAACAAATACACATTACCTTCAATAGGGACAATCTAGCAAAACAGATCTGTGACATCATTCTAAGTGATTTTGAAAGTACTGAAAATCAGACTAATTACACTGAATAAAAATATCCAATAGTATTTTTTTAATAGTCTGTGGAATCTGAGCTGTGGATGTACAACATTCAAACATCTAAATGTATTACAAGAAACTACAATACATTTTTCCAGTAGCAGCGAAGCTTGCTGAATTTTTAAGCCTTTACTACTCTAAAAATAATTCAATAGAAATATTCTGGCAGTGTGACACAGTGCGTATTTTTTTGTTTGTTTTTTTTTCTTTTCAAAGCTGGTTATATATCGCATAACATGCAATACCAGAAGTGCTTAGCCTGCTTTTAATGATGTATATAATCAGTAATATGCTAAAATACCATAACATTTTGATATTTGTCCTCTGAGTTGTGTAATTGTCATTTGAGTGAATGTAAACAATACATCTTCCTATAGTTATAAGAAGCAAAAGGTATACCTGGAGATACATGTTCTATTGAATTTAAAGCAAGAATAAACACAGTAGAAGGTCATTTCAATTAGAGAAACTATGCACAAAAGCTATGCAAAATATTACAAGTTAACTACAGAACTCTTCATTCACTGCCGATTTAATTTACAGTTCATCTGTTTAAAAAGCATTTTTAGACCTTGCTATACTCTATTTGCATACTCCCGATATTTAATAGTAAAAACTAACTTTAAAGACTGAAGCTGCACCAAAAGAGCACCACGACCGAGGAATGGGTTTTGGGGGAAAGGGGAGGGGCTCATGTGGAGAGTTGAAGTCAGGACACAGGCACTGACCACGTCTGTTTGCAATTATCTTCTGCTGAAAGACTTGGTGAGATTGGGCCAAATTTACTAGCTTTTTATGTACATAAACACATACACTTTTTGCAGAAACCTGTGCATGAGCTTCAACAATTTGTGTTTACTTTGACAATTTACATATTTTACTTAGAACTAAGGCAAGGCACTTTTGAAATAGAGGCCGATATGTTCTAGTCAAGGTCAGGACGAGGCTATATCTTTTACAAAAACTTGCCATTTTAGGCAATGGCTAGCAAATACAATACATGCTCTCTAATAGATCAGATCAGACTATAGAAATCTCTACACAACAAAATTCAATGATTGAATAACAGCCTTAACATGTAGCATGTGCCTTACTGATATTACAGCTGCTGGTTATGCCTAAAATGCATTTTGAATCTGCATTTATTAGACTTAAAAAATAAACTAGGAAAGGTATTATGAACTATTAAGTACTTTCTATTAAATCTTAATATGTAGAACCATGCCATGATTTACCAATAGAAAACAATTAACAAACAAAACCATTTCTCTTTCACAGTACACACAAAAGCTTCAGACATTAGCTTATAGAAAAAAAGGATAAATCTACAAAAGAATAAAGCTTAAAGCAGATGTCTATATACCCTTTAATAAAGTCCCACATGAACAAAGTGCTTTAATAAGAAAACTAAATTCTTCAGAAAGTTGGTCAAAATTACCATGTTTGACTAAATGGCTTTTCTAAAAAAAACACAAAAAAAACATGCTCCCCATAGTTGAATATTTGTATTGTCTAAAATATTCAATTTATTTTTACAATCAAATAGATCTATGCTAATAATTTGCTTTCAGATTTATTCCTTTAAATCAAAAAATGTTTTGCCTATTTTATGTTTACATCACCACTAGTGTGCTAGTAACTTTGTGTTTATAATATTTTGTTCCAAGTTCTCCCGATGCTACAAACATGATTACTTAAAAATACTGTTATGTTAAGAAAGAACATGGTTGTTGTTTTGTATGTAGATACATTTGTCTTAAACATTAAAATGGGTTTACATTCATATTCACAGTAAATGCTCAGTTTTGCTTTTAAATTTTCAGTGAAGTGCATTTTTGTAAAATCAGGCTATGTGCTGCTTTCATACAGTTTACATGGCAGACCGTGACATTGCAAAACACATGTGTACCCTAATGTACAATGTTCAATGTATTGTGTGTTAAAATTATAGTCATTATATTGAGTGTTAAAATTTAACATGGCATTTTGTCCGGAAAATTATTATTTCATGGCTTTTACATAAACCAACTCTGGCTGAAGTAAGTAATATTCACATAAAATAGGCAAAAGCTTAAATCTTCCAAATACCACCAGTCAAACATCATTTATTTTCTAATAAAATGAATCAATGTAGAAAACTGACATAGAAAAATGTTCTATCTATTATTAGTTTTCAAATGAATATGTTTTATATAGTACCTTGACAAATTGTACATCACCACTTTAGTATTTTTGTTCTACAGTAGGGGCATTCTGTTTTACTAGGTGCACAGTTCTCACATAGTACATAATGTTGGCAAGGATGCAGAACAATGCAACGATCATGCTTTTGGCAAACTATACATTTCTTTGACTGAAGCTGATATATTACCTGTTGGGGAAAAGAAGAACGAATATCAGCTGTAACCTCAAAAAAATACAGTTCATGCAGTTGCTTTCAAATTAGCATGCTTCATAAAAAAAACAGAAATCTGAACCAAAATCCGGTGGGTATTTGGATGCTACAGGTGAAATGCTGTGTGTGCTCTCGTCTTTCTTACCCCGTCTATTAGGTCTAGGTCATTACGCAGCTGACTCTGGATGGAGAGAAGCTTAGACAAAGGGAGTTGGTCGAGCTCTCCGTAGCTACGTAGAAGAGGTGTTCCAGGGGTGCGACAAAGTACATCAAAGTCCCCTTGGAGCTCTTTCAACTTGCGCTCAGTCTCCTCCCACTTCTGTTCAGCCAGCTGCCGTTCTGCCTCAGCTGTTTTAGCGTGTTCTTTTGCTTCATGAGCATCTTTCTGACAGGCTCCACAGGCCTAAAGACAAATGATATTTGTTGCAAAATAAGGATACAAAGTGAGGATGAGATGTTAAGAAAGGCTCTGACCTGTTTGACCTGATGCCATGCCCCTTCCCATTGTTTGATCTTCCTTTTGGCCTCCTCTAGTTCTCTGAAAAGTCGGTTCACATCAGCACTGCTGGCTGCTGAGGTTAGGCTGCTGTAAACTGGAGATGGACTTGGGGAGAAGTTGCCACTTACAAAATCCCAAATGCTGCTTGCTCCTCCATTCAATCCTATAGACAAAACACCTTTATTGCAGTTTCCTAATCGGTTGTTTGAGAAGACTTCCAAGACTTACCCAAGTTCTGAGAAGAAGTAGTTGGTGTTCCCAGGAGGCCGTGCTCTTGCTTGGCTAATAGGGCTGAAGGTTGATTTTGCTGATTTAGCGCTGCAGACAGCAGAGACTGGGACAGGGACTGGGAGAGGGAGCTCAGTGGAGAAGTGGACAGTGATGACGAAGAATTAAAAGAGGACGATCGTGCGAGTGAACCAGGAATGTTGACAGGAGCGGATCCACTGAGCACTCTGTGGCCTGTAGGAAAAATATATATTTAACAAAACTAATATTATTCAAACCGTGTTTTTAACTTTGATTTTTTTTTTTTACTTACTTGCCAGTCCCACATTATTATCCTGCTCCTCTAACTCCTTATCAAGAGATGCAACGTTGATGTCACTAAAGTTGAGGTCCAGAGCAGATCCTATGGCGAAAACTAAAGTCAGTACATGGTTGTACATACAGTGGTTGAGGAAAGCGCTCTTAACTTTCACATACCTATTACAGACTCCACTGTGTTGCTTCCTGGATAGAACGGTGTGGCTTTTGCATTCATGGTTGATAAGGTGGTGGGTGAAGAACTATCTGAGCCAACACTAGAAGCCAAGCTGGAGGTTATACTGGATGTAAAGCTAGATGCCAAAGGGTTTACCGCAGAGAATACAGTATTTTGTGTCTAAATGAAAAACAAACATTATACATCACACATGGTTTAACCTTCATCAAACTAAATACATTTTTTATCAAGCAATACCTTTTCTTGGTCCACGAACTTTGGATCCCCCTGCCCCTTGTTCTTAATCTAAACAATACAAATAACATGAATGAATAATTGATTTTGGTAAATTTACAAAAATAGAAGTGTAGAATCTACAATCAAATACATAACCAAAAGGCTGAAGCCAAGGCTTATATTCGACTACCCTCAAATAAAACATTGATTTGTCTGTACATGCTATGGCTACAGAATTAAAGAAATGAAATAAAAATATGAAATTGCAAAGATAAAACCAATGCAAAAGAGAAATAATAAAACACAACCTAAAATTAGCTACTTTGATCAATGCAAAAAATGTGCACGTCATGTGCCGCATTTAAAGCAATTGAGAAGAGGCTTGTACCTGATCCTCGCGTTCAAAGCCCGGAGCTTTGGGATAGTTAGACATCAGAGATGACACACTGGATGTGGTGGACTCTGAGCATAAACTATTGTTAGTTAAAGATTTGGGCCTGCTGATTGAGCCCACAGGGGATAACAAACTGTCGCTTCCTGAGCTTGTAGTTATGGTTGAGCTATCTGAACATGAAACCTGAGGGCAAATATGAAAATGGGGAAAAAAAATATAAATAAAATAAAACAATAGAAAAAATTAATAAAAAATTAAACAATAACAAATCAATTCAATCATGGATAATGTAACATTTAAGACATAAACAAAAATGACAACACAATACCAACAAAACAATGAATGGCTGGTATTTCACACCAGAGTAAACATACACTTCCTACTTGGCCGTTGCTACTGGTTACACTGGTGCTGGAGTTGCCTCCACTGCTCCACTCACTGCTAGGACACTCTGAATACTGGTGAGAGCCCAGCTGAGACTGTGAACTGGACTGTATCGCTGTCAGCAATGAGCTCATGGTCTCTTCTGTAGTAGGAATTCCTGTAACAAATACAATCACGTTTATATATAATCATAAATAGCATTGGTCTTTTAGTACTCTTCTGAAAACGTACGTTCTACATGTGCAAATGCACAGAAGGGTCCCCGTGGGCAGTATCCAGTTTGCCTCATATCATTGCATTTTGTAGATTTGTAAATCTTAGCACAAAGAGAAATACTGAATTATTTCTGCACAGTAATTTACACAATGATAGATAATGCTTTATATTCCCAAAACACAGAACTGTAATGCTAGTCTGCTTTGATTTATTTACTTACCTCAGGGTGAAACTGCTGCTCTGTGCGAGAGTGACAATACTGACAACTATCTCCACTGTCACACTTGGAGGGCTCACCCCATTCATCTCCATGTTTCACATTTGGACAAGGTGTTGACCTGCATTCATAGAAAAATGACACTTAAGCATGGGCTGTCCACATCTATATTTAATCTATGACTTTAGTGGAGGTCTTCCTCACCTGTATTTGAACTTTCGAGGATTTCGTCTTCGATCTCTACTGTTGTGGTAGTGGGGACAGGCATAACCCTGTCTGCATAGTCTAGGGGGCTTAGTACACTGTTCTGTTTTATAATTGGCTAAAACAAAATTGGTATCTGCAAAGAAAAAACTAGTTAGCCTCTGTAATTATTTAAAAATAATATCCACTGAAATATTTGTGGGGTTATACAAGCACACCTTGCCAACGTGGATCTTCTGTTAAAGTTTTCTCAATCATGGCTTGGCTTGCTAACACACCAGGCTGCAGATCAGGGATACCTTCACCAGATCCCAGCTGTCCATTCTGTAGGGCTTCTTGTGCTTGAATCTCTCTGTGTGAAAAAGAAATGTATTTAGCTTTTTCTAACTGGTTTCTTGTTACTGATGATTGTTTAAGTGGGTGTTGTGAGTTTGGCATGATGGACCGTTTGTCCAGTGCATCACCTGATATCGTAGACGGGAGGCCGCAGGTCATGTGGCCCATGAGCGAAAGCACAGTGCAGTCCATTCTTCACACAATGCCCCCGAGCGTCCGTCTCATGGATACAAGTGCCAGTCTTGTAATAGCGAAGATGGTACTTGCGCTCTGTGTCACCAGTTGTCCGGTGTAAATAGGGACAGCTGTAGAACAAGAATAACAGAAAATGTTTTACATATATATTATTGAAGAAAATGACTGAGTGTATTAAAGTAATGTTAACTGGTATGCAGTGTTGAAGACTTGACAAAGTCTACCATTTAGTAAATTAAAATTAGTGCATGTGAGAATATATCTTCAGAACTGGAGACATTAAGGCAAACTGATTGTTGTACATAATACAATGTAACGGTGAAGCAGGGTTAGTTCGACCACCGCTGCTTTAGGAAATATGAGGGAAATTGGCCTGTTTATCAAACCAGATATCCCCGCCTTGAGTAGCAACAGTTGCTATAGCAACACATAAGGCCATACAAAAATAACCGCCATTGGCAGAGGAGCTATTGTAAGGACTGCAGTCATTTACTTAGAGACTGTGTGAGGTTGTTCATTGCTTTGATTTCAATATAGGAGTTCAGTGTTGCGCTCTTTAAAAACAGCCACATTTGTGAATATGAGGATCTGGTTAAAAAAATTATTAAAAACACAATCACAGAATAACAAAAACTGTGCAAAAAATAATAATCATCAATAAATATAACCAAACAACTACAAATTAACAAGGCAAACTGTGCGGTCTTTGAAAACACACAGTGATAATCTAGAAACCAATTATATGCAATTGTGTGTTTTTGTTTGTTTGTTTTTTCACAAAAGGCCAACAATTCAAATATGGTCACAGTTACCCCAATTCATATAATATTTAACTGGTTATGATACCGAAAGTAAAGCACCGTAGTGTTATGCAATGGAAAACACCCTTTGTCAATAATGCGTTCACAAAATTGCAGGTTAAGACAAAAAATGTCTCTCATTTGAGTCAAGTTGCTGCACGTTTCCCTCATACAGTAAACAGCCACCGACCACATAATGTAAACACAATGCCATCGCTGCACAGACTGGTTCTCTAGAGACAGTGCAGACAGAGACTTACTCGTCTCCATCGGGGCAGATTCCTGTGGTCTCGTCGTATTTAGTGCAGTACACATCAGGGCTGTAGTTAAACGTGCCGTCTCTTCTCCTGATGGGTCGCCGTCTTCGCTGGTTGAGAAAATGCCAGTGAAAGCACGTAAAGGGTCTGTGCTGCGTACACTTGTGCTGGAGGAACAACGGACACTGCTCCGTCCTGAACTCCTTCAGATATCTGCGACGAAAAGACAACGTGAAGAATCAAAACTAAAATGCATAATAAATGACCACCATCAGTACATTTAAAGGTTTAGTAAAAGTTTCGAGACGACTCGAGTGTCGTGTGTACTGCGAGTCTCGACCAACTAAATATTTTAGGTCACCGGCGTTAGCTTGCGATTCACAAATTAGAACACGTGAAAAAGCTGACGTACCGACACTTGTAGGTATCTATGCGTACGTAAGTAAATGTGCGTAGCAAGAGGAAACTCAAAATAAGGCCGAGCTATTTACAAGCAGTCTGTGTTAGCGAGTTCCTGGCTAATCATTTAGCTGCACAAGTTGACGATCTAATATTCAATGGATAATTCAAAACACGTCGGAAAGTCTCCAAAACAGTCGTAAACAATTCCGATAACGTCCAGCTATACATTTAAGAAATTCCAGACGTGTATCTTTCCTAGATTTGGAGAAACACCGTAGCGTGCAGTCGCTGTTTGCTATGCAGCGTTAGGCAGTCACAAAGCCAGGAAAAGCACCATGTTTTAACGCAGACACCAGAGTTGAGGAATGCAAGAAATGTTAACGCACAACGATGCACATGCAAATAGCTAATTCTGTGCTAAGTACCATTAAGGTTTTCATGCAACTGCATTACTCACGTATAGTGCGTAGGTTTCTCGGTTTGAGGAGACGCATTGGCCGCCGTTTTCGAAACCGACGGCATTTTCAGTCAAAACAATGAATTGCGCATGCGCTCAGATCTGTTGCTCCTGTGCACGCACGTCCGCCAGCTCGGATGCAGGGGGCGCGTAAACACAGACAACAGACCGGATTTGGGACAATTTGGCTTTTTCATAATGAATAGAAGCGGTGATTTTTATATTTAGAACCTAATTAATTTAACCTTGAAATATATACGATGCATTGAATCAGCAAATAGAGCCACATTCATTGTTTATTAGATTGATTGAATAGGCTCAGGGACTCCAATGTCATTTGTGAAAACTGTCCATGAAATCCAATAAATTAGGAAGCAATTAAGAACAGGATGTATTTACATTTGCCTTTTGCATACAACCATGACATGATTCATGTAGTATGAGTGTGTGTATATACATATATATATATACACACAAACACACACACACATACTGTCACAGAATGACTGTGGCCAATAAAATTGTACCGAATTAATAAAAAATGTAGTAGCAATATAAAATACTATTTTTAACCTTTAAATTTGATATTTGGCAAATTTGATGCAGCTTAGATGGTCCAGCTGTCATTACAATGTGCTGTGTTCAATTCTTGCATAACTACCTCTTAATTAGTGCTCCAGTCTCTGTTCGAGATGTGTGTACCAGGGGAGCTAATCTGTTCTATGCAGCCCTTTGTTGTCCTGCAAGGGTTTTTAATGTACAAATGCAATTATGTGTATAATCCATTATTCAGGCACCAAGGTCCACAGAGTGCTCTGCCTCGTAATTATGCATAAGCCATGCCCTATCCAGTCTTAATTACTTTGACTTCCCTGTCCCCCATTTGTGTCATAGTTAGACATTGCTTGCACCGTTTATGCACAGGTAGTTTTTCTTTTGTTATGCCATTTCCCCCATTATTTTACAACAAATTGATAATATTATAGATTACCAAGTGGGCCACTATGGAATACGGGCTGTGTTTTCCTAGGTACATTGTAAATGCATTGTAATAACACTGTAATTATACGCCAAGTACACTGTTATTACATTATTTTTAGTTACATTATAGTTACATCTTTATTAGTTAGTTAAGTAGTTAGTATGATGTAATAAATAAACTATATTGTTACTACACTGTAATTATATCGGCGAAAACAGCGTGTCGCCGATATAGAATGCAGCTTTCGGGAATTTTCTAAATTTGGCAAAAACATTCTTCACAAACATCCAGACAAATCAAAAAAGTGAATAAGGTGCCGTTGGTAACAGTTGTAGCAGACGTACGGGGCAGACGTACGGGGCGACGTACGGAGCGATGTATGGAGCAGACATATGGGGCCGTTTTCGCCGATATACACCTTGCTGTCGGGGACGACAGCACAGGCCTAGTTGTTTTTAAGCTGTTGTTGAATAGCGAGAGAAAAAGTTGCACCCATATCTGTTTAAATGACATGAGCTGGTGCCAACCTTTGACCTGAACCACTCAGCTGTACTGTACACAGAATACTGAGGGCTCCTCTGACCTCCCCCATATGTGTGATATATGGCTTTTAACTGGTGCTGTCAAGGTGCTGCTTGTTTTTTTGTAAACTACAAACAGTGGCTTTATTGTATTTTTTTCTGTCAAAACCTGTCACTTCCCAATTTATGTGTCGTAAATTTGTTGATCGATCGTTTTGCCATTTACTGGTGAATATTGAAGATGACAAAATCCTTCCATCTTGTAAACACTAAGTGATGTGTTTACCCAGTCTGGTCTTCTCCAGCACCTGCCGCTTTGCTATATCAAGCTTTATGGTGTTGTGCATGCACACACGCATGCATCTGTGTGCACGGGTGTATGCACGCCTAATATGTAATAACTGTTTTTAAGATCATAAATAGTTATTATAAAAACGTGTTCTTGTCTGTCTGATGATGGTATGTTTACACACAAGCATGTGACAGTATGCATGGGCGTATGTGTGCCTAATATGTAATAACTGTTGCTAAGATCATCAATAGTTATAACAGGGCCCTTTCTTTGTCTGTCTGATGATGGTATGCATACACACATGCATGTGACAGTATGCATGGGCGTATGTACACCTAATATGTAATAACTGTTTCAAGATTATAAAGGTCTTTGTTGTCTATCGGTTGATTGTATGAATACGCACATGCATGCGTCTGTATGAAATAACACATTTAATTATTTTTCTTTTAAATATACAAATTTTTACGCTATTTGGCGCACTTATTTCTGTTTTGCTGTTATACGTTTGAGAGCCGTGTGAAGCAATATCTGTATTATAAGTTTTGAACTCCATTTGAACACAAATTAAATTTAATTATGTACATATATATTGTTATTTTTCTTTTTGAAATGTTGCTCGAATAAACTAATCTGAACTGAAGCAAACAAGAACAGACATACATACTACAGACTACATAGGCTTTAATATAAATCTATAAATCTATCATTTGCTAATTGTGGAAGATTAACTTTAGGAATATCCAGCAACATATGACATCTCTGCTTCATCATGGGAACTTCTCTTTGTGTGATGTGCAAGCAGATCTAACTTGATATGGCTTATTCTAAAAAGGAAATATTTAGACCGATTGAAGAGCTACTATTAAAGAACAAACTAAATGTAACTGTTTTACAAAACCACTGTTGCAAAGTATATGTATTTATCCATTTCACACAGAATGTTAGAAATATATATTTTTTAATTGAACAGATTCCTTTCTCATAGTAATTCCCCCAAATATAAATCTTAATTGAAGTGCATCTGTTTCTCATGATTATTTTCCAGTAGGGTTTTATTCCATGTCAGCCAGTTATTTTGAAGAAACAAACATGAATGCATTGTAATGTGCAGGAAAAACAAGTAATCATTACTGGTGCTAGTGTTTTGTTCATAAACTTGTGGACATGTGGGCTCCAGAGGTCACACCTCGGACACATCGCTCCGGACTGGAAGGCCTAAATTGAGGCTGTGTCGACAGAATCGGTTGACCACAGACCAGCCGGCCTTCTGCTTTACAAAGAGCCGCAGCTTGTCTCTGAAAGTTTCTCCGAGAAAGCTGTAGATGATAGGGTTGAGGCAGCTGTTGGAGAAAGCAGCCAGGTTGACGATGTGCCCTGTGAGGGGGTAGTCGTGCCACAGTGGGGTATCAATGCGGGCCGGGTCAGCCGTGCCCTGCAGCAACTGGATGCTGATGAAGACGTTCTCCGGCAGCCAGCAGATGAAGAAGACCAACACCACCACCACTATCATCCGCAGGGCTTTCTGTCGCCGTGGCCACAGTCCACGATGCTTCTGGGATTTCATTAGGATTCGCCCAATCAAAGAGTAGCACAGACCAATAATTGAAAAGGGCACCAAAAAGCCAATGGTGACTTCCAGCCACTGGATCTCAAAAACATTAGCAAAACAGAAGTGCAGCTCCCCTCGGTGCTGTGTCTGAACTATGGTAAAGGGCAGCAGTGTGGCCAAGATGGACGCCATCCAGATGAGGCCACAGCTTAGTTTGGCATGCTGCATAGTCCTGAGAGGGCTGCTGCTCACAGAGCTCGCTAATGCCACATAGCGGTCAAAGCTCATCCAGGTGAGGAAAAAGATGCTGCTGTACATGTTGACCTGCAAAAACAGAGACATGAAGGTGCACAGCACAGCATAGTCATAATACTTCTCATTTAGGTTGAAAACCTCAATGAGTGAGTCTGCGACTAGGATAAGGTCAGCTACTGCCAAGTTCACAAAATACAGATCTGGGATGGTCATCTTCTCTCTGTGGTTCAAATTCACCACTAGGATTAAAATGTTTCCAATAAATCCAATGGGAAACAGCAGGACTGTGTAAAGACATGAAAGGAAGAGGCCGATAATATACGACTGGTATTTTTCAGGGTCCTCAGTCAAATCTGTTGAGTTGAACTCCTCTGTAGTGTTCACAAAATGTGTTGTGTTAGCATATATCCCGAGTAGAGCTGTGGTCTGCTCTTCCATACTGACTATACTCACACTGTCCTGTGTCATACACCACTACATCTTTTACCCATATTAGTTCCCAGCCATGGCTCAGACACAACAGACTCATCGATGCTGAGTGCTCATTCTGACAGAAGTCAGGTGAAGGCTTAACCAAACTTTCATGGCCTCATGCCGATCTTCCAGTGAGGTCCAAACCAAAACATATCTTTCCAATTAAAATTCATTGTGTTAATCTAATCCCATCTGTCACATGGTCAAGACCCCGAAGCCAAGTCTGTGGCGACCCTTCCTTCTTTGTGACCCCAGATGAGACTACTTTGTTGTTCGAAGTCCAAGTGCATTTTTATTCAGCAAGCCACATTTGGATGAGCTATAAACAGCAAGACTTGAGCTGCAAAATTGACACAAGAGAACAAGTCAGTTACAGGTTACACTCTATAATTATAAAATCACAATTATTTAACTTTCTCATTCTAAAATGTGGTGGTACCTTTAAATACTGCAAATTAACATTCAAGGGTTGGCCTTAAGCAGATGCATTGAACGCCAGCTTTAAAATCCTCAGCCAATCCAAATTTACTTCACAGTCTGTTCTGACCTTATGAATATTAACCATAAAAGCTGGCATTAACATTTAATATTGTACTCTGTGTGAACTTCTGGTCCTCTTCAGTAATGCTTTTGATTGACCACAAAATTACCTTTAGACAATGACATCTATACTGCCTTGCATGCACAGCTAATGTCTTGTTTTGTGTTGTGTTGTACAGAATTAGTGTCCTTAGGAGACAAAGACAAATCCGTTTGTGTGACATTGTGCAAAATTCCCAAAATATTGTAAAACCTTAGATCTCAGAATTAAAACGTAAAGGTAAGTGGTGATTATGTAATAGAGTTAATACATTTGACAAGTCATTATAAACATTTCTGCGTTTGGAAACAGTCCCTCTCTTCTGCTCTGGACGGGATAAACTCTGAATTAACACACCGAATTATGACATTTCTAGATGTACAGGGGTCGCGACCTGGTGTTCTGAGGCTGTAGTACATTAACTAAATGTACAGTATGTGTAGTGCATCATTTACAGACATGTACTGTAAATAAAGTTATCCATCTGCTTCTATAATATCCCAAAAAAATCACAAAAATACAACTTACTTCATAACTTTTGCTTTTGGATGCTCTTCCATGCTAGCCCCACTGCGGACACTGTGAAGCAAACATTAGTAAATCCGGATCTCTGGCTTTTTGCTGTGCACCACCTGCTGTTTGGCCCATCCCTGTCAGGAGAATAGAGGTGGAGGGAGGGGGTGTGGTGTGTATAGCTGTCATCTCTGCTTTGTCTCTCTATTTCTTCATGTACACAACAATCTGACCCCAGATCACCACCTTAAAACGCAGTAAGGTGCAAGGAGTTCGAAAAAGGTAGTCTGCTGTTGTCATGGAAACCCCTTACAATCTACCTGGAGCATGTGACTTTTGATTCCCCTTAGCACAAAATATGAAAAAAATCCATATAATTGATTTTTGATTTTGATATAAAAATAACTCAAGCCTGGAGTTACTTAAAATCTTAGCTTGGCTTTGACGTTTCATCAATGCCAATAATGAGGAAACAGAACAGACGCTGTGCTCCCGGCAGAGCCATATCTTTATAATGGGGACTAATATGTATACACTGTGACTAAACACAGTCCTCTAGGAACTGCCTCTGGGTTATGTGGGCTGTCTGACTGCATGGCTTAATAAATGACATACCTTCTTGTGCAGTAAAGCTTTTTATATACATATTTATTTGACAGTATTTTAGTTGGCATTTGTTTCAGTCAAGAAGTACCTGCTGATACTACGAGTCACCACTTTACATCAACATGCTACTGACCATTGCTAATACTGTACCAGATTGTGATTGTGGTTGGTTGTCCACGGTTAGATAACGGGTTTTGAACTGAAGTGCTAAAAACAAATGTAATTGTATAGTTTTATCATTTTACATTATTTCAACCAGACTAAGATGCATTGCTGGGAGTTACTTTAAACAGTTCCATGTTTAAAGTAATGCTTCTAGTTATTTCACGTTTAGTTATATTAGTTTTTTGTGTTAGGATTCCTAAGTTGTCAATACTTATCCAGCAAAATAGTCCTACTAACACATTTGAGTGGTATGGGAGTAAGTATAAACATGACACTAGTCCATCTGACCGGTCATAGAAAGGATATCGTATCGTTCATGCATCTATACAATAATATCACACCTAAAACATTAAACAATAACTCATATATTCTATACATCTGTTTGTGTGTGGCAGTGTGCGATAGATATTGGTGCCATCTTGTGAAATTGTGGTCTGAATATGAGTGCAGATGACAGGGCCAGTATGGCAGCAGGTCGCCTGGAGGCACATGCACTGACCGGGGTGAGGCAGACGTGGTTTTTACTGTAGCGTATTTGCCTTGTTAGAAAAAAACTGTGTAGCAGATATTCTCAAGTGTTATAGAAATTGAGAAAAGAAAGGTAAACAAGCATAGTCCTCAAGAGCTGGCATTCAACTCTTAGTAAGTGATTGGGATGTGCTATAGTAAAACGATAATTTTAGGAATGAAAAGGAAATTGTATTCTGATGCAGTGTATTTATTTGACAAACGTGATGCAATATCAGTTTTGTCCACTGTGGGGGGTACTAACATAAAAAGTGAAGACTTCATTGGCTAAAGACTGAACACAAGCATCTATTAGGTATTCAATTACCTAACTTAGGAGCATGAATCAAGGTTCACTTCAAGACGACATTTGATATAGTAGAATTAACATATAATCAGCAAATTTGCAATACTTTTTATTATTTGTTTGGCAGCGATTATAGAAATTGCATGTCTTTACCTTATGTGAAAATCTGGTTTAGACATCCAGAACAGAGAATAACAACTGTCTCTTTTGGTCTATATATAAGCCCATTAGCAGTTCTGTTAATAGGGACTGGTGAGGTTTAACTGCCTGTGGTTTGGAAGTGAAAGTGGGAGGTAGAAAGTGGATGTGCCACTGACTCCAGCTCCACCACAACCACAGTGTGCTGCTCCAACTCCTGCACTGTGGCAGGCTCAAACTTTAATATCACTTTTTATTCAATTCATTATGATGAAAGGAGAACTGGCAACAGGGGGGGTTTCTTCAAAGGTTAGAAATGTGTAGGTTAGAAAGGTAGCCAATGTGTATTACTGTAGATCTTACAGGTATTTTACATAACCCCTAAATACATTATATATACCTCAGTACAATGTAATACACTGATTAACAAAGTGTAACTACATTGTACCTAACCCTAACCCTAACCTTAACCATTCTGTATGTACAATGTAATTACATGTTATTACAGTTTGTTACACAGTGTATTACAATGTACTGAGGTAGACATAATGTAATTAGGGGTTATGTAAAATAAAGTGCGCCCGGTATACATTAGGACAAATTCATGTCTGTTGATAACTTTACATTGAATGTAAAATGGACTCTAGAGCAGATGGTTTGCTTGAAATTTATTTTAGTCATCCAACATTGCTTAATGAGGTTGTGGGTTTGATTCCCAGGCCAAATTGCAATCTCTTTGTGGAGTCACTGTGATGTTTCCACTGTCCAAAAACATTGATGTATAGATGAGGATGTAAAGGATGCATGGACCCTTAATTGAATTGAATCAAATCAATATGTATGAGAAAAGTACATCAAGTCACAGAAAATGTAAAAAAAAGTCTTCAACCTAGAATTAATCCTAACCCAGTTGCAACAGACTTTTTTAGCCACTGTTTTGTCTATTCCAGTGTTGAAGTTGTAGGAGCTGCCTGGCAACACAAGGCTGGCATTTCTTACAAGAACACCTGTTCAAACTAGGACAATTGACAGCATTACCAAGTGATAATTAGAGCAGCGCCTGTCTCTCATTAGTAATAATGAGAAATACATTATTTTTTTTCTGAAACCACCTGCGCGCACTGACAGTGATATTGCCTGTTATATTGCCTTGGAGGACATTGTAATCCATGGCCTCCACATAATGTATGGTACTAACCCATTCTGATTAACCCCTATATCAAGTTCACATCATGTTACCAGATCTTTGGCTTCCTCAATGATTCAATTTCTTTTAAATGATCAGTTTGGTTTGAAGAATAGCTTCCCTGGGGCTTGAACAGTGGGACTTAGACCATATTTTATTCCACTTCTGCCCTTGGATTAACACTAAACACAACTTAGCGTGGCACTGATTTCATTTTTAACCTGTTTTGTCTTGTTCTTGGGTTTACATCCTGCTGCCTAATTTGACCCACATCAAGAAAAACACTGGTGGTCCGGGCCTTTGTGTGAATTTTGCATGACAGCCAACTCAAATATTGAAAACCACAAACCAAAAAGCCCTGCCTGCTGCACATACTGTAGGTGGTCTGATGTTCACAGCAGCGCTATGTTCATCTCAAGCCCAGACTCATAGTTTTGGTCTGGCGTTAAACACTGCAGGAGAAAAAAACAATGTTCGAGTAAATGTAGCACGCAAAGGGCTGTTCCATAGGTGCTCCATATGCGGTCTTTTGTAACAATTGGCAATCAAACATGCAAAATTCAGTTGTTTAGTCTATTTAGTACACAGAAAAATCACAATCTGACGGTGCTTATTCAATTTAAAAAGGCACTTGAGAGAAAAATGTCTTATACAATGTTCTCCATTATCGTATCAAGTCCAGATGTAGAGCATAGTATAACCCAAAATACCCCCTTTTGTTGCCAACTCACTTTATTTGGGCTCATAATATGCTTGCTGTAAATTGATTGTGCAATTCAGTTTTCAACTATTAAGTACTTTAAATGCAGTTACTTACCCAGCAACATTGTTAATAGTATTGTGTATATGGTTAGGTAGAAAAAAGTGTACTGTTACTCAACTATTCAACTTTTGAGATGTCACAGTTTTAGATTTGAGTCCATTTTGTATCTTAGTTTATTTAATTCTATGTTTGTTATTGTTTTCCACTGTTTAACTTTAAGCACCAAATCACAAAGCAAATGCCCAGTAATTTAAAAAACATTTTACAAAATTCTACCTTCGAGTAAATTACTTGAGCAATGGTACTTTTCATCATTGGTTCTAACTCTAGTGCTGTAGAGTAAAAACAACTGATGCACTCACGCAAGGCTTTGATTACAACTGCTTTAGGTTAAAAGAGAACAGTTTGCAGACATAGAATCTTTCCTTTAGATTTTAGAACCTGAACTTGCAGCTTCTCTCGATGTATACGTCTATTATCAGATGTAGCCTACACAGCATTGTTTTCTCTGGAAACTACAACAATATTGGATTGTTAGACACAGCAAAGACTAAACAAGCCCCAGAATGTCAGGAATGCCGCTATTTTTTCCAGTCTAAATGGCGTGGTTAAAGGGCCTTGCCGCAAGCAATCTGCATATACCACTATACAACACGGTGGCATTGGCATCCATATTTATGTCTGCTTTATCACAATGACGGGTATATATATCTTCATTACTAAATCAGTAACTACTGTAGTTGAAACACAATGGCATTTCTGTATATAGCTTGGTTGGTATTGGTTTCACATGTTGAACTGTCCTCGCAGATCATGAACAATGTAAAGAAGGATTAACATTTTGTCAGAAGTTGGACTAGAGGCTTTTTAAAGGATTTTGTACCATTGCAAGATTGGGCCAGAGATACTAACTCCAGCCACAAGGGGTCAGTAAGAAACTAACATTTTTGTATTTATTACTTCAGTACTTGAGAAATGGGAAACTGTTTCTAGTTTGAGGATGTTACATTATTTGTTAGCTCACAATTTGAGTCAGTTTTTCTAAATGCTGAATTTAGCAAACTCCCCCAGGAGCCGAGACAAAGAAAGAAGTCGAGTTCAAGATGTGTTTTTCATGTTAGTTTATTGGTTTAATCTTTGACTCACACGACAGTAGAGCAGATTACTTACAGAATCTAAATATAACTCTCCAGAAATAATACTGTACTTTTGAAAGAGCCTGACCTTGGTCCGACCATATTTCACATACAATATATACACATTATTTAGTATCATACACAGTCAAAAGCATCATGTGTGAAGGTGGGTCTGATTCTTGAGGTTTTTCGCTGTTCAAGGTAATAGCTTGAGTGTGGCTGCATACGTCTGATGCAGGAGAATTGTATTTAACCGTCATTATTGCACCAATTTATTTCCACTTAAAGAAGATTTTGGGCCCCTGTAAAAATACAAACTGAAGTCTTGAGCAGTAATGTGAGATGAACACGTGTCTTGATTGTGCTTCATTAGCAAGTTGGGGATTTCGTGCAATGGGTTAATTTGTGGGAGCAGCTATTAATTAGTGCTGCCAAAAAACTGCTGTGTCTGAAACCTCCAAAGAATCTGACACTACTTTAAAACAATGAAGCTTACTTTGAATCTTTGCACATGTTTTGTCTCTAGTAGAGTTTAGGTAGGTTTAGACCTGATTAATTCTAGTTAAGACTTTGGTCTCTGTTTTATCCTGGTTTAGACCAAAATTTTAGTGTAACTCTGGGTTAGTCCAATAAAATAGTTCTTGAGAATGAAATCTTAGTGTGGAAAGAACCACTGGTGAAACACACTTACTTGGAGGTATTCTTTGTTTGTTGTCATATACAAGTAGAACTGTATGCTTAGACCATAAATAGCTTTTATATATCCCCATATAACATTTGACCTGCTGACACATAACATAAACAAACACTAGGACTTTGAGCTGGATTCATGAAATGATTAACGGTTACAAATGCGGTGGTTTTTCACAGAGCATCAGCCACTGTATATATGCTCTACATACAATTTATGTTTTATTCCAATTTCTTTCTTAAATTTCCATGTAAAAGCCAAACCTAAGCGAAAATGCCAGAATATTTAAAAAATGTTATAATGCTAATAATATTGTGACCTAGCAAAGCAGCTTAAACATCACCCTTTACACAACCAAGCAGCATTATTGTACTATCTTTTTACAGGAACTTGAAAGACAATCCTCTCATTTTTAAGTGAAGGTTTGTGACAGCGGAGCCTGGGCCGGTTGACATATTTCCACTGGACAAAACCTTCCCAAACACTCGTACAATGTGGGGAATGTATGCAACGCCTCCTTTTTTCATAACATAGACTGACCAGTTTTTCTTTACAGTCCCAACACTATAGATTTGTTGGTTGATTTATAAAGCCTAGTACACAGAAGTGCTTAAATGCATTGAGTTTCAGCAGAAATCACAAGAGGTAAACCGGTTATGACTGAAGACCCTGATTTGTTGGATGTTCTTGATTGGTGGCAAGCTACTAAAAAAGGCCATTAACAATGAACTCAACCTTCAATCACTCTCAAAGGACAACTGAATATACGTTTGCTTATTCAAGTGATACAGGTGTCTAGTTTGAGAGAGTTTCCACAAATTATAACCGTTGATATCAAACATAGACTTCGATAATTTAACATTTATTACAAACTATGTTAAAGAATATTTTTTACATATAATTTGAAATGTATTTTCGGCATTTTCCACTTTATTCTTCAAGTATTCATTGATTATATTTTAGTTGTGATAATGCCTGGCAGCCATGCACTACTAAGCATGCAATTTAACTGAATTTAACACCTTAAACATGCCTACACCAGGAAGCTAACCTACTACACTGTTTGGGAGTTAAAAGCATGTTTCCTTCATAGTTAGCTGCTGTCAGTGCCTTAATGCCCTCAAACTAGAAGCCTACGTGTGTTGGTGGGTAGCTTTACTTGGTAACAAACATAATAGCACTTAGTGGTTTAGCTTGTTTCCTCTCACTATGGGCCACATTTATCAGATGGTGCTCTAAAGGTGACAGGAAATTCCACAGTCCGCTGCGTCACAGTAACACAGTCCAGAGCCTGGCTGGAGCCCAGTCGTACTCACTGGCTCTAAAGGACAGAGATAAGTGCTAAAGAGGTCAGAGGATCTCCCAGTGGGTGAGTTCACGTCACCACCTGCTGCACGGCTGAGCGTTCATGAGGACACGACTGATCCGTGCAGTGCAGCCTTCGGAGCAGCCGCTGGAGCTTGTTGGAGAAGTTTTTATTCATCTGTCGATACATGAGCGGCATGGCAAAGCTGCTGGAGAAGGCCAGTAGCTTGGCCACACATTTGAGAAAATAGTACGTTGGATAATTGTGCCTGTTGCTAAAGGAGCCTGGGCTCCCTGCTATAGTGTGCACCAACAGTGTCATGTAGTAAGGGGTCCACAGCACAAACTGTACACACACTGAGGCCAGCAGAAGTCTGTGGATTGAAGGGTCCAGACGGGCTGAGTCCTGGTCCAGAGGCGTGGACTCTTTACGAATTCTCAAAATGAGCACAAAAGCATAAAGAACAGCCACCGCTGGGACCACATAACCAATGAACATCATTATAGCATCTGCTGCCTCTTTGTTCTGCATCTTGGAACACTCGATCATCTTTGTGGAGACATGGTTGCAGACATAGAAGAGCAATGAGGAGAAGCTGGTTAGCACAGCCCCACCCCAGATGAAACCACACACGTGTTTAGTGTTGTACACACTGGACATGTATGTCCGAGGCAGTGCCCTCTCTATGTAGTAGTCCAGACTGAGCAGTGTGGTGGAGTACATGATTACCAAAGACGAGATATTGAATAGGATCAACAGAGTAATGTACACCTCATTATTGTAATCCCAGATGAACCAGCGACTAAAGCTGGAGCTCAGGAGCTCCACTGGTGCCACAACATTAAGCACCAGTCCCGCAATCGCCATGTTGACAAAATACACATCCGGCATCGTCATGGAAACCTTGTTGGACAGGTTGACCACCACCAGCAGCACATTGTAGCAGAGCCCCAGTGGGAAGCACACCAGGAGGTAGACAAGGGAGAAGATGGAGAGGATGAGGCCAAGGTCCTGGCAGAGCTGGTGGTCCACACTGGAGTCTGTCTCATTATAAACCATACAGATCCACATCTCTCCAACACAGGTCTTAGCACGTCAACTGCAACAAAAACAAACAGATTCATTTAAAAAGCTACAAAAAAATGTAATAAATAATTAAATATTAAATAAACCAAATTTCATTCACAAAACAAAGCTACAAATACTGCTTTTCTTTATCAAAAACAAAATCCCCATTTTTCCCAATTTGTACAAAACAAGCCAATATATTCATGATGTAATGTGCAGTAATGGTGTTTACTGAAATAGCCTCTTCTCTGTGTGCAGTCCGGAGAGGCGGTCACGTCAGACACGGATGGCCATTATCCCCGGGTAACTTTGTTAATTTCACTTCACTGCATCTGACTGGCTGAATACAGACACCTCACAATTCATTTCAGCTTCATTTGCTGTCCCGAAACAAATGAGGGCCTTAAAAAAACAACGGTTGTTATGATGGCAGATATGGCAGTAATATGATCACTGATATCTGAATACCCTTAATTATGCGATTGTCAGATAGAACATATACAAGGCTCTGAACTCAAGGGATGAAACTATTGCTAAAACTTACCAAAAATGAATGAATGAATTAGGAATAAACTAGGACTACATTTTGGACATACTAATGGAAAAAACAATTACTTTTTTTATTTTTTATTTTGATTTAAGGCTCCAGAAACGTATTGTGCATTTATACAGTACAAATCCTGACACCACACTATAACGTTACAGATTCATTCAATTTCTTTAAATATTGCAATAACGGTAAGATTGCCATATAGTGTGCATATCTACTTTGCAAGCCTCTCCACTCCTCACTTGTTTGTGCGGTGGTGGGTCACATGCAGGGCCATGGTTCGTGCTTTTCACATGGTCAAGCAGTCTGATAAGAGGAGCACTCCTTTGGGCAGACGAAAACTAGTAAACGCACTCACACACACTGTTCCGTTACCGCCAAGTTGACCTAAGCTTGGGAATTCGCTGATGGATAGATTCATGGACGGGTATGAGAAGGCAACACTGGCAAATGGTGCCCAAGGTGAGGTCGAAGTTTAGGGTTGGGTCAGAGAAACCAGCGGGAAAACAAATGTGGAAGGACTGGCAGCTCAAAGAAAATCCTGACGCTTAACTGACTAAGATCATTGACAACAGTTTAATTATTAAAGATGTTCCTAGAAAGATTCATGTATCATTTATCATCATATCTCTTGTTGCAGATCGCAATGTAGTAATATGCAATATTAAAATGTCTCTATAGAGAAATTAAAAGTAAAGCAGTAAAAGCTAGTGCAATTAGTTAGTGTTATACTGTTATAATTGTGGCAAACATTTTAGCGATTGGTGTTTTGAAATGATGTGACGTGAGAATATGTATAAGGTTAAAATGTAAATGTGAAAGTGGGTCCCATATTTGACATCTAGTATGGATCTACTCTTTTGCTTTACTTTAAAAACAGAGAAATCAAAATATACAATTTAGAATGCTTTTTGCAAGAGGCTAAATGTTGCTTTTGAGGGGATGATCAACAATCCCAGTAAAGCCAGTGAAACATTCTTCCATTGACTTACGTAACGATGCACTACTGAGAGGCTGTTTTGGACTTAAGCCTCAGACACAGACGCACACAAGCCCTGCCCTCATCCTGCTCTGATTGGCTGTAATGAGACTATAGTAGAGGCACCACACTAGAAAAGGATCAGGAGGAAGAAAAGTGTAGGGTTACTCTCTTTAGAAAAAAAAACCTGTCTACTCTAGGACAGGAACAGCAGTCAGACCTTTTGTAAACAAGCAGCTTGGCGGCTCATTTTACTAAAACGGGTCTTAGCAAAACAAGACATCATTAGCTAATGGCCCCCCTAAAGTATATGCGGTCCTTTGTCAAAGCATTTTAGGATTGTAAGGTAGTCTTTTATTCAAGGCGACCTCTCATCACCTAAAGACAAAATGACTTGAGGAGAGGCTGTTGATTATTAGAGACAAGAGAACGGCATTGTGGGTCGGGTTCCCCTTTCATTAGCACCTGCTGTATAAAGGCGTATCTACCACCCTTTCATTACCACATTGGCACCCAAGGCAGTTTCCTACAGTAATCATGATTTTAGATAAAGGACTAAAAGAAACTCAAAACTACAGGGCTCCAGTCTGCAGCTATTAAGCCCTATTTGAAAAGAGTGACTTTGTATTTACACCTGCTGGCACCATGGGCTGGGTCATCATTATCTACTCAAATCTACATCAGGAAGGAAGGAAGAATGATGTTAGTGAGTGATGGATTGAATTTCCAGTTTTGAAGTTATGTGAGGACACAAGTTGTTTTTTCACTATATTATTCATATGAGAAACATTTAGGCCAGAGTCAATTTCAAGATTTCGAGATTATGAGGAATGCATTTTCTTTTCTATTGACTTTTCTATATCCATGGTAGGGACATAAAATCATTTGCTTCAGCGTATGCAATGATTTGCATATTATTATTTAACCATTTATCCAGGCTTTGGGCTAGCATGACTGGAGTACAACATTGAGAGATTACTGAATCAGGAACAGATATACTTTATTAATCCCTAAGAAAAAGGGTATTTTGATACATGTTGCACACCGCTATATAAAGCCATCTGAAGCCATATAAAGCTATATAAAGTTCTATATCACAGCTTTAGGGGTAAAAGCACCAGAAAAATAAGCAATTTATACAAGACATTTGTCAAGATAGCCAAAAGATATCTCATAATCCCAACAGCCAGGAAAATCTATTATTTTATCTGAGGGAAGTGACCGCTGGACCAGTTTTGTGGTTGAAATAATACAAAAAAAATATTAATTTCCTTGTCTGTGTAAACTTCAGCAGAATCACACCCAAGCTATGCACTGACTTCAATTGATAAAAAAACAGAAAAAGAACGACCACAAATATTACACAACCCTGTATTCCGTATTACAGATGGGAGAGGTGTTTTTTCAATGGGCGGCTCTGGAGTCCCATAACCACGTCACTTTTTTGGCTGAGCTGAGTCCAGCCCAGCACACAGCAGCCCAAACGGAGTCCCCCTGAGACATAAAGAATGATGGTCTTTATTAAACTTTGGAGATGTTTGGGTAAAAACAAAATCCCCTCTGTTTCGTCCCCTCTGTTTCGTAACAAATGAAACGTGTCAGACGGCACACGATTGAATTGTGTGTGCAATGTTTTTAACAGCTGAGTCGTATACCATTTTATTAGAATTTACCACCACAATATCACTGTTATTGAACAATATAGATAGAAATAAAACTTAAAAATATATCTTTAATACTGGTCTTGGTGAGTTTGTGAAAATCGTTTATCGAATTATCGTCAATAATCTTTGACACATTATTGAACTTATATATCGAACTTTAATCTCCAGTTTTTCATATTCTGCTTTTGAACAGCTCCTGCTATAGCTAGTCTCTCTCCTTCACTGTGTCTATCTACTGTGAGCACAATCAGACTTACTTGCTTTTGTTAAAGAGAAACACAGTGCTTGAGTTGTGCGCATTGTGCCAGCCAGCAGCCCATGATAATGAAATTTTTTTTCCACTCAGCTTTGGGGAAAAACAAGTGAAAAACAGAATATCTGCTCTTCACGACAGCCAGGCCTGAGCTATTTAGTGCTTTATTATATAGGAAATGAGCTCTATTTTATATTTTATACTGGTGATGGAAGATTCAAGTGATTCTGGGCCCGGGTGAATGAATATGGTGGACGTCTCGTAAAGTGGGTGTTATTACACTGAGGTAATCTTTATCATGTCACAATGTCACATAATTGTGCCGGAGATGGGATGGGATGTGGCGTCTGTTTCATTATAGCTACTAAAATGCACCTTTACAAAGCACCTTGGTCAGATGAGATATGAAAAAGATAAATCAAGCAGTTTTTTCAATATCGGCACAGTTTAGACTCACACAGTGGACATCCTTGTATTCAACTATAGCCTATTGTGTCATTGCCCACATCAGCTTACCTGTAGAAGCCTAACTTAGGTGCAGGACATTGCTTGCCACTCAAGCACAAATAGTCCATGCATTATGCCTCCAAGTATAGAACATACACACACTTTATTGGGTAGACCCTGTACATAATAAAATGGTGTGGTCTTCTATAGTCACTCAGCTTCAAGGTTTCATGTCTTGTGCAATGATGGTTACCTGCCGACTTTACTACAAAGTTCTTTAGTTACTGTAGACTTTCTATAATCTTAAGCCGGTGTGTCAATCCTTCTTTGACCACTGGAATCTGCATGGATCTTTCACCCACACAACTGGTGCTCAGTATATACAGTATTTTAGTTCAGTTCTGTTTTTTTTTTTTGTTATGTATACCCAACTGTGTCAATCTCCCACTGAGTAAACCACTCATTGAGCCTGGTAGAATTGCACATACTCATAAAGTTAAAGCTAATGGCTGAACTTCAAATTGATACCATATTTCCAACTAGAACAGATTGAGCTGTCAAAGTGAGAAAAAAAAGTCTTGCTCTTCCTGCTGCACATGGCCAGGGCTGCAGTTGTATAGATCTGATTAAGACCCATGTGAACTTTCTGCACTACTCAATGTCAAATGTGGTTAAGTGAAATACTCCCAGAGGGGAAGGCCCTTGCTACAGCATGCTTTGGCCCGCCCCATTAAAAACATGATCTCGTATTTTGGAGTGACGCACATGTACTTGGCGTCCCATAGTTTTGAAGGCTTCTCTGATGGGGAGCACTCTGGTGTGACAAGCCCACACCCCTCATATACTGCATATCCTTACTGGAATTTACTGCCTTTTCTGCGAATGTACCGGGTGATGTCACATGACCCCCCCACTCACAGCTACGGCAAGTATTCGAGCCTGAAATTACTATTGACAAATGGGAACTTGACTGAATGAGTCACTTTTCTTGTTTGATTCTGCAGAAGTGTGAGGGGAAGTTTTCGAGTAACTGGAACTGTACTTAACTGGATAGATCCCCTTATTGGAAATGTTACTAAATGTTTATCTGATTATAAACTTACACACCGCTCATATTATTAGGTACACCTGTTCTAATGCCTCTAAATGTGAGTATCTATAAATCACATAGCAGCAACCAAATATGTTCAGGCATGAAATATTTTAAAGTCAACCCTAGCTGCTAAAGTTTAAACTGAGTATCGGTATGTAGACGAACTCTACTGGGATTTTTGCAAACAACCATCTCTTCTGTTTGCAGAGAATGGTCGGAGAAAGAGAGATGTGAGTGGATTTTCTGTCATGTTTTGATGCCAAAAGAGCAGAATGTTAAGCCTTGAAGAAGTTGGGTCACAGCAGTAGAAGACCACATCAGGTGACACTTTATTGGGAACAAAAAGTTTACCTAATAAAGTGGCCCATTTATTTGGTTATCCAGACACATTGTGCTGAGAAATAATGGCTAGAGTGTGAAGTCAGCAAAACAAAGAATTATTCAAAACAGGGAGGTTTACCACAACCAGTTTTCCTTGTTAATTCTCTTTATGAAAAAGCCCCATGAACCTTTGATGCGACCTACCACAGCTCAGAAATCTGACTTCACGTCGGCTCAGAAATCTGACTTCACGCTGTTTGAACAAAAAACACAAAAGTCACGGTTCATTTAAAAAGAGAAAGCACCTCTAGTGATTTTCTTAGCAGTGTGTTATTCCTGGAAAGCAGCCCATTATACACGGGTCTACGCAAGTGATTTGACTTTTGGTGCATACTAATGCTGCATAACATTTAGCAAATTAAAATTATTCTGCTTTCACTGGTGATTAGAATACAGGTGATTCATTATTACTGGAACATTTTAACCCTCCCAAATTATCATTGCCCCAGAACTGAATTTGATTTTATAGAGAGAAATTAGTTATCTGCCTACTGTTGCAATGGGCTTGTGGGGACTATATTAAACAATACGACTGTTATACCATAATCATATAACTTGTGATATGTGGGTATGCATTTTGACATAGCAACTTGAACAAAATCACACATTTAAGCAGAAAAAGAAGATTCTGGAACTACTAGTCAAAGCTGGGTGTAAATCAAAAGCTAAAGGCTGGTGATGTTTAGGTCATAGCCAGTCTCATCACTGTCTTTCTGCCTCCAAGTTGAACTCTTGGAGCTCAAGACCCTAGTCAAAGAGTTAAATTTGAGCCCATCACAAAGCCGGCTTACGGCCATTTAAGCCACGGCACACACGTCCATGTCCACACCGGTCACATGGATCAAGTTGACGACGACAAGTGCAAAGCCAAAAACCTTGAGATGAATTTAATTTGTGGATGAAAACATGAGAGGGCTGTGTACTTGACATACCAATGATATATGATAATGTATATGTCAGACTACACATGTGCGGAGCATGTGAAATGATTCATCACAACAAGACTATGGTGCTGTCAAACTGTGGTGACACCAATGGGCTCAAGTGTGGTGCCATATACAGCTGTTGAGAAAATAAATGTCAATCTGAGATATCGTTATAATGACAGATTTATGGATTTTAAAACTTGGAACCAACAAGCATACGTTTATTGCACTAAACGACCATACTATCACAAGACCTAGTTTAATTATACTGTGCTGCAACTCATATTTCAAGTTCATTGTGATGGGACTTGTGTGTGTGGCTGTATGGAGAATGTAAAGTCAGCAAAAAATCTGTTTTTGCACAATAGGGAGGTCTTCCACACTGGTTTATTTTATTGCACACAGAGCACAATGTATCTTATGACCTTTTTTAAAAATTTGACTTGCTGATACAACTTTGCCCCTCAGAGCATCTGTGGGAAATCAGATAATTTTTACTCTATATAAACCTGCTGTTTTCTGGATGAGACTGCAGCCAAAATGAACCCATCGTGCGCCCTTTATTTTTGTGCAGACCTTGTGTCTTTCCATCACACTTGACTGAGCAGATCAAAGCGTGGATAGCTGTCACGGTTTAACCATTATACTACCATTTCCACGGCTATTGTTGCCAAAATCCAAAAGCTCCTCACACTAGCTTTCCCCAACACGACTAAAAACCATGTCTTTTATACGTATTAAATCAAATTTTAAGAAAACTTACCAGAAACGTATAGCCCTGGCACAGTGTCAACCCTACGGAGGCATTTGGTTTTGGATGTAGCGTTTCCATTGGCGTTTCTGAGTCGTTTCATTTGACAAAACACGTCCGAAAATCCGCGCTCGGTCCTCTCTCCGCCCTAAAAGCGGCCAAAAGAGTCGTTTTACTGCATTTGGTCCCCGACAGTCCTCCCCTATCAACTTTTCAGACGAGGGCTTGTTCTGGAAAGGGGCAGTCCGTCCGATGCACACTTTACTACCGCTGGAGGAGTGCTGCCTGCTGCTCAACCCCTGCTACACTGTGTACACACGTGACCCTCCCCCACCGCCGCTCCAGGCTCCGGTCGTGAGGCTCCAGTGGCTGTGCTGCGCGCTCATTGGTCGGCCGCTGAGGAGGTGGGACGCCGGGGAAGGGGAGCGCGCACATATCCGCACTTTTACGCACACACGAATATTAGGTTTCTGTGCGTTTGAGGAACTTACATGGACTTTGATTCATTTTAGTGGGGACCTAACATAACCCTAACCCTAAAAAACCCTTAAAGGGGATGTGGAAGTTTTTTTTTTTAATTGGTGAAATAATGAATAATAGGGTATAGGCCTATGATTGTTTCTTCATAATATGTGTCGAAAAATCAAGTACTTTTTGTTTGCTTCTCATCCACTTTTACCCTGATTTGTATTTAATAATATAAAATATATAATTGATTGTTAATGGAATACAATAGTGTAAAGTCCATACATTTTCACTTGGCATTGGTTTATTGACACAACACCACAAGCATAAATATTGTTTCTCTCTGTCTAAGGGCCTTTGCTGTGTAAACTATAGCATTCTCTGTCGTGTGGTAAAGCCTACAGTATAGGTATATCTCATCCTCAGTACTCTGGCAGGCCTACAAACAGACAATAGCTACAAACTTTAGTTATTTGAATATGAAAACTGATTTTAAGTTTGTATGCATCCCCATTTAGGCATCCTGTTTATTTGGTAGTGCATTTCATTGTTTCTTATGCTACTCTTTTTTTATAATGTGGTGCTTCTTCATTATCTTTGCTGACATTAACTACATTTTCCTTTCATGAGATAAAAATAAAGTTATTTCTTATCTTGTTTTGTCAACACAGAAGTCTACCAAAGAAAAAAACTGTCCCCATCCACAAACATTGCCCATTTCAACTTTGCTCAGCCCTTCACGTTCTCATTTTGCACACACCGACATTGCTATACTTGTAACGACACAACAGACTGGCCTTGTATTCTGTTCAATAGAGCAATCCGAAGTTTACTAAGTAGATTAAGGATTATGTTGGTGTCTGGCACATTTCATAATCTGGGAATAGACCAAGATGTATAAAACCTTGAATGCATCTTGTCTTCAGATTGTACTCAACAGTGATTTCCTTGGCACCACCTACAGCATCTCCTCTTAACGTACAAGAATTAAACAATCAATTGTCTTGTAAATCTCTCCGTAAATACATCTGAACGCCATCTTTGTTCACTAGTTAATCCTGGCACATGCAAAAAGCCAACAATGGTTCTTCAATAGCTCACTACACATCCTGCTTAGCACCTCAGGCCTAAGTGGAAGGTGGGGCTCAACAACAAAGCATTTGCTCTACGCTGTGAACCTGGAAGTTGATATTTCCTTGAACTTAATTAGTTTTGATTAAGACCAGTGATAAAATGGATGGGACTTTTTGTAACATGGTAACTTGAATGTTCTGTCTAGAGACATAGTGTCAAATTTATGTGAATAAATATGCAGTTTATAGTTAGCTCAGATAATGCCAAACTGAATACACAAGCCACAATACACATACACATATTCTAGGCTTACTCCGTTGTTTTAATTGTACATATGTTGCTAGTTGAGTGGAGATTTTGTCTAAGGCTACGGATTGATACAACATTGATTTCTGTCTTTTGTCTGTCTGGGGCGTAGGACCTCTTGCCCACTCCGATCTGCTTCTTGTAAAGGCATTGCCCTGAAGACAGATATAGGAAGTCTTCCACTAATCAATGTGGGCTGTGCATACTTATCAGATGGGAAATGTACTTTATTCATTACCTCAGCATGTAGCAAACAAAGGGGCCATTTATGAGCTAAAAATAACCAATAACCAACAGCAATATCAATATGTCGTTCTTATATCACAGTTATACAAGAACATTTCAACACATTACATTTTCCACATCTGAAGAACAAAACCTTAGACTTAGATCAACTTACTAGATTTGTACACCATCAAAAAGGGGAAGAATATGTACAAATCTGGAGTAAATGTAAATTTCAATAGTATGAATCTACAACAGTTTTGTATGGCCTTGAGTTTCTTGCAGTCTGAGTAAAAGTGAGTGTTTAGTGTTAGGGGCAAAGGAGCTATGGGTCTTAGGCCTAAATCACACTTTATCCCCAATCAGGCTCTCAAATCTCTGCCCTATTCTTGAAAGCCTTGAGCACCATTGTATGGTTTGCATTTACTTTCCCCCAAAGACTTAAAAAGCAGCATGACGACATATGGCTTGTTTACAAATGAAAGTCTATGCCACGGCCCCGGATGCATGTCAGCTGTTGACGCAGTCGCTTTGGCACCAGATGGTCACACACACATAATGTGAGTTTAATGATCACGATTAAGTCCTTGTGTCTCCGAGGGGGGGGGGGGCATTAATAATTATTTAATCAAATAATAACTCGGTCTATACCATAATATAAGGATAATGAAATAGCATGGTAGACACAACTCACA
>JAVQKC010198590.1:0-27195 GCA_036025475.1 Philypnodon macrostomus | reverse complement strand
GACGTACGGGGCCGACGTACGGGGCCGACGTACGGGGCCGACGTACGGGGCCGACGTACGGGGCCGACGTACGGGGCCGACGTACGGGGCCGACGTACGGGGCCGACATACGGGGCCGTTTTCACCGATATACACCTTGCTGTCGGGGACGACAGCACAGGCCTAGTTCACTTCTAGGAGGGCAGTCTGTCAACTGTCAAAAGGGCTGCATACAGCTGACTGAGCTAGCCGCAGTTTGATGAGCTGTGGTCCGGAGTGAATGTGAGGATTCCCCGGGACACACACTGAGGCTATACCACTGCACATACAGCACCGGGGTTTTGCTGTAAAACGATCTTCACTATATTATACTTTATACTCAGTGCAGTATTAATCTAGCACTAATTAATACTGAGTATACAGTAGTGAAGATTCTCCTCAGCCAGTCCTAGTGATAATCTCATCACAATCTTTATTTATTTGTTTGGTGCTTTATGTGATACATGAGCCAGCCTCCATAGGGGAATCCAGCTGCTTCAGATCATTCCAAGTCACACAAAACACTGCTCCAGTCACAAATAACGATCTGATTACTCATCCACTATCACAGGAGACTCTGACAGAGATCCGTTTAGTATTTCTGTCTTTATAAACCAACACAGATGTGTTTTAATACTCCATACAGACAGACAGTAGAGTTGTCTGCTCTCCAGCTCAGCACGTCACGTTCAACTCCTCGCCAACCTTTTCACATTTTTCGCATGAATCATGTCGCCTTATCGCGTCTATCGTGCCACAGGACTACTTGTTGTGCAACAACATGCCTTTACATAAACTTAACATGGATTAGTCGCTCTTGTCACATCTGTCTTGTCTGGTGTGAACGCAACAGAGGATGTTTTCAACAATTCAGGAACTAGTGTCCATCAATGTCACACTCAACAAAAAAGAAGCCTTGAACATAATAAAGACTACTTCTGAATCACATCTTGCCACTATAAATCTACCATTAGTGTAAGAATTAGGACCCAAAAAGCACCGTTAGAGTCACTGCTAATCGCAATTAGCATCTCTAAATAAAAACAGCCCTAGTATAATTCCTTTCTCCTTTACCTCTTCATCAACTTTGAAAACAGTATTTCTTTTGCATATACTTGCATCAGTGTTCTTCTAGGACCAGAGCTAATGTTTACGTAAGCACAGCCACTCTTCCTCATCACTTCCTCATCACAGCAGCTAACCAATAACAGATGGAGGAGCATTGTCTATTATTGGTTGATTTTAGGCCCCCACGGAATCCCAGGTTTATTTTTTTTTATAACATTTTTCAGTACATATTAAAAAAGATCTTCCATAATTAATTCATAATTCATTCAGAGCAGTGGCTCTCAAACTGTGATACGAGTACCAACCATCTAGTGCAGAGGTGTCCAAACAATTTTTGCAACCCTAAGACTCACCTCCAAATTCTTTCTATTGCCTGTGGCTCTACATAATCCAACTAAAAGAAATCATTCAATTTGTAACAATATATCATTCCACTTTTCTGCATGGTTATAATATAGAGGAACACTAAATGAAAAAAAACAGCTGAATGATGTGTCCAAAATACTGAAGTGAAATCGGTTACTTTACAATGTGGCCCTCAGTGAAAAAGTTTTGGACACTCCTGCTCTAGCGGTACTCTTTCACACTTCAAGTCCTGATTTAATTATATTTAGAGACAGAGATTTTAGTCCTGCTCTGGTGAGTGGCTTAAATTTGATGTGTGGACAACTGCAGATTTAGGCACGGTTTAGACTTGCTTTAGTCCTGGTTTATGCCCATTTTATGCCATTAGATATTATAATAGTACTTTTATCCACTGATGACAACAGGTAATTCCTCAACACTAATGCTAATTTTAGGCAAGTCGTGAATGAATATACCTAACCCTGAATGAGACACGAGTATTGGTGGAAAAGCCAGAATGTCAACTTTCCCCAATAGGTCTCCTTGAATAGCAGTAACCAGACCCTGTTGTGTTTTATATGAATGCAATGCCCCCCCACCCCCCTCCCCGGCCTAAGCAAATGAAAAAAAAAAAAAACGAGTCCACGTACCATCGCTTCTTCTCGTATTTTTCCTGTAGGAACTCTTTGACTTTCTGCGGTTCTCGGAAATCTGGCACCACCGATGTCCGGTCGTCGTAAAGGCCCAACCAGATGTGTTTGCAGACCTATGGGGTGGACGAGGGGGTCGTATGGGGGTGGGGAGGAGTGAAGGGGAGGGTCAGGCGGAAAAAAAGAGGAATGCCAATAAAGCTGAGTAAGCAATGCCCGTAACATACCTTCAGAATCAAAGACAGGCTTAGCAACAAGTGGGTAGATGTTTCTTAAAGTACTGGTGTTCAATATATGGACACAGGAAAAGCACAGTTAGTACAAACATGTATGTAGTGGGATATGACTGCATAATATGAGAAAAAACATTTGATATTTCATAACAATGTTAAATATTACAAAATATATTTTTTGTGATATTTTGATGCCAGTTCAATTAAAGCTGCAGTACCTGACATTTTAATTTTCTTCTTACCAGAAGTCATCTAAGAAAAAAATATTTGACACCCTCTGTGGGTTATATTATATGGGTTTTTGTTTAGACAAAATTGGGTTCTGCAAATTTAAGCAGAAATAATTCCTATATTTACAAGTTAAAACTACTTCAAAATCAAAACTTAAGACTAAACAAGGACTAAGGACCAAAGCCAAGGCCAAAATAGAATTAACTAGGCCTGTGCTGTCGTCCCCGACAGCAAGGTGTATATCAGACCCCCCGGCCCTGAACACATCTGACTGATATGATGGCAGTTACCTCTATAGCGCCCCCTATAGACTGAAAGAAGAATGCAGCTTTAGGGAATTTTCTAAATTTGGCAAAAACATTATTCACAAACATCCAGACAAATCAAAAAAGTGATTAAGGTGACAGTTGTAGCAGACGTATGGGACAGACGTATGGGGCAGACGTATGGGGCAGACGTATGGGGCAGTTTCGCCGATATACACCTTGCTGTCAGGGATGACAGCACAGGCCTAGTTATTATTTTGAGTTTGTTGGTTGCCACTTTGACCAATAGCCAATGTTTTTTTCATAGTTTAGGAAACCTCCAGACTACAGCTTGGTGGCCCATTAGATGAAATGTTGTACTGACGCCAGCCTCTCTTTGCTCTCATCAGGGGTGAGCTGGTCGAACGTCTTGGCCTCCTCTTTGCCCAGGAAGGCCTCGTGGTCGTACTGAAAGCCATGGACATCGTCGTGGGCGTGGTCACTCAGCTCAGGCTTGTGATGGACACGCTTCTCCTGCGCAGGTACAGCCAGGGCCACCGCCAGCACCGCACAGAGGGGCCAGAGGAACATCATCTTCACCTGGACACACCACTGTATTAGTCTACAGAAAGACCATTCAAACGTTTAGACCTGGCTTAGACCTGTCTTAGACCTGTCTTAGACCTGTCTTAGACCTGGTTTAGACCTGATCTAGTCCTGATCTAGTCCTGGTTTAGTCCTGGTTTAGTCCTGGTTTAGTCCAGATTTAGTCCTGGTCTAGTCCTGATCTAGTTCTGATTTAGTCCTGGTTTAGTGTGTTTGTTTAGACTTATTTTTAAACCCAATACATTTCATTTTCTGAGATTTGTATATCCCATCTTCACAGTGATCCAAGGATGCCCCCGACCATGGGTGCGACCCGACTACTGCAACGCTGGTATCTTTATCGCACAACAGACTAAATGAATAGATATAGACTGCATTTTTGTGTCCAAAATCTCATGACAGCATCCTTCAGGCAGAAGTGGACTGCAACAAACTTCCGCTACCCTTAAGTTCTGCTAAATAACGGTCTTCTCACCATCACAAAGGCCACAGACTGGGATGAAACTGTAGGAGTATGGGTTTAGTAAATAATCACTTAAAACATGACTTACTTGTGTGTGGAGTCCTTTTGTCAGCTCGAAGCAGAGGTGGAGCAGCGGGTCTGTAGGTAAAGACGCGTACGCGTTGGCACTGTTCTGTCTTTTTAAATAACACGGGCAAAGGGGGAGGGGACAGATTTGAACAACCAATCACCGACAGGAAAAAGGGACCCTCAAACCTCCCCTGACCAATAGAAGCGGTGTAATTAAAGTAAAGCGCGTGGTGATTGGCTGTGGAGCGCCACGTTGTCAGCGCAGTGCAGTTCAGAGATGTTGTGGAGAAGAGATTCTCAGAGAGGGAACGGGGGTCAGTGGCCAATGGGAAAAGACTGGCGTCATTTGGAGGCAATAGTTTCTAGATTTCCTAAGAACAGAGCCTACAGAAAACCCCCAATCTGATGTAACACCACATTCAACAACACATTCTTGACTTATTAATTAAACACTACATGATTTCAGCCTAAATATGAGAGAGGTGATAAAACAGATGTCTTTAAATGAAAAAAAGCAATCATACTTACACTTATTCATGACTTCAGTTCATTAAGACCGCCACTCTACTGCAGGCTTAAAGGTGTGTGCACATCAGTCTGTTAATAATCTGCTGAGCCTCACTGTGAAGTGGCCAAATAAAACAGTTTTTTTATTAATCTAACCTCCGCTTCAAAGCTTAGGCTAATTATATCTGACTCTGTGTCAAAATTAACCCAAATCTGAATCAGAGAATGCCAGTTGCCTCTATAGCGCCCCCTATAGACTGAAAGAACAAAATTTCGCAAAATACATTCTTCACAAACATCCAGACAAATCAAAAAAGTTAAATAGACCTTGCCAATGTTTGTCATAGTTTGGGGGTGGGGCCTCCTAATTGCTCGTTAACAATATAAAACCCCTTAGAAATCTACACAATGTCTGATTAAGGTGCCCGTTGGTGCCAATAGCAGATTTAAAGTTGTGATTGTAACATGTAATGCTAATGTAATACTTTTATAAACCTGGAAAAAACACAGATAAAGTTAGTACATTATTTTTGTTATGGTATAGCTACAAGCTTCAGATAAGAGCATTTCAAGTTGTGATTGTAGCTAACGTGTAATAAACATTTTTGAAAATATAATAATATAATGAATGTAAGCCTACTTAAGAGCTTAAGCTTGCTAATCCAACTTTTTAAAAACTGAAATACAGATACAAATAGTACAAGGTTTTTGCTAAAATTAGATAAACAAACAATTTTTATTAGTGTTAACTCTCTCTACATCTGATGTTTCAGATTTTGAGTTGTTGCTACAGTAGCTAACTTAATGCTAATCTAAGCTACAAGATTCTTGATTACATATGGTAAACCAGCTAATTAGATTACTTTAAATATTCTTTATTTAGTTCCTGTATTGAGATAAATAGGTATACATACATGTTTCAGATAAAGTTGTGATTATAGCTAAGATGTAATGCTAATTTGATAAATCTTTTAAACTTACCAAATAGTGGAAAAGCAGCCAGAATGACGCTGGAGGACGTTGGGATAATAGAACATTTTAAAGGTTTTTGAAAATAGTAGCAAATGTAAGAAGATCTGTGTAAATGTAGTTAAACAAATCAATAAAATGTCAGACGATAAGGTCCCGCCACAAATCAAAACTAACCAATCAAATCGTTTCATTTTACAATTTAAACCATGATGTGTTCACTGCAAGTGCAGTGTAGGACAAACCATAACAACTCCTATGAGCGCTTTCTGTTAAAACATTTACAGACATATGATATTTACAGGCAGCTGACTGACATACTAATCCAGTGTCTAAACTTCACATGACGGATTACCGCCAAGGTCTCGGTCTTTCTAAACGCAACAAGTAAACAATGAAACCTGAGGAGCTGAGGAATACAAGTGTCAGTGAATAGGCCATCCATCATTCTCCTCCGCTGCAGACTTCAGAGTAAAGTTGATGGAGACGCACACTAACACATTAATACATTCAAATGTACGATTTACTTTCTGCTACTCTCTCAAATGATTTATGTGTCACGTATTTCTTATCTACTATCCCATGACTCTCAAAGCAATTTTATGAACACAATTAGGTTGGTTAAATAAGTCTTATTAAGTCGAGACTGTTTTTATCTGACTACTTCAAGATTTTTTCTTTATGCCAAAAACTAGTCCTTGGTTTGAAAAACACTGGTCTACTACATAAATGATCTATGTAATTTAGGGGTAAATCTAAACAGCAGTTAGTAAATTAACAAAAATCATAAAAACGTATCAAATTCAAGCATAGAGTTAATACATAGATTATACGGTGTTTTTGGACTTCTATGATTTACTGAAGCTATTTTTACTCAAAGGAAAATGTGACGTCGCCCTCTTTGAGGAAGTGGTGAATGGTTGTCCCCGCCTTTCTCGGAGGGGCGGTGCAGCATGAGAGGAGTCTACTCTGTTCAAGCGATACCAGGGTGAACTACAGGCAAGACGAGAAGCAGAAGACGCACACATACTGATCATTTTTTTGCTCTTATTTGCACATTTTCCCCCAGAAAGCTATACTCCCTTTAAAATGGCGTATCACAGTCCGTACAGACAACCGCCGCACATTAACCAAGCAGCGGACCAGGGTTTTCTGTGGAATATCTTCCAGAGGTGAGTGCTTTCGCTTCTGCTTGTACTCCGAGCTGTCAGACGCTGTCATTTTGCGTCTTAATTGTCGCTAAATCAGCTGACAGTTGGGGTTATCGCCGTTGGAAATATACGATTTCGGACTAAAGCATTACTTTGGAGTGAAGTGAGTGATTTCTCAAAGGTTACAATGTCAGTTGCTGGGTGGCTTCCTGGAAAAAGCCTACTACTGCATACTACTGTAGTTTTGACCACAACCACTACTACACGTCTAGTTTTGCAAATCTCCATTTCTACTACACGTAACAACTTCCATAGCCTGCTAACTGCTAACTGATTTATCATTGGATTTCACAGCAATTAGACAATCTGCTGGTCCAATCACTGTAATTACTCAAAGTGGAGAAGATTGGTACTTTTAAGAGACCTTGAATACATTGCTGGTGGCTACAAAAGTTTTCAGATGTCTAAAAATGTGCAAAAATGACAATAACAATAAAGATCTAGATTTGAGGGAGGAAAGTCTTGGTCCACCTATATGTATGTTGAAATAGCTCTTCTTACATAGGCTTTGTCCTGATCTAACGGCCTTATTACACCTAACCTAACCTTGGCACACAGTGAATGGTGGCGGTAGTCATCACTTATCATAGTCCATGTCTGAAGTGTGTCAGCATCAGTCACGGTCCTAGAGGCAATAGCTGAAATATAGCTTATGTTTTAGCTTGCCGTAATAGTAAGCTATAGGAGTTATGTAATACTGCAGAGGATATCTCCCACTGCTTTGCTTTCTCATTGAAACGCTGCGGGCATCATCACAAGCTTTGAAACACCCTTAACAAATTATTTATGTGCTGCGTGGACAGAAGAATCTCTCAGATGCATGGTTTACTGGTAAAATGAATGAGATATATTTCACTTTTCTTCTCTTTCTGGCTCAAAATAGAAGCCGTCATCGGTCAAACTGTGTGACTTTCACGGCTATAGCGGGTAGTCTGCTGCCTCTTGATGACAGCGCAGTGTTGGAATTCCCTTCGGTCATGTGATCAGAGAGCCAACACAGGAGACTTGGTGTGGAGGGCCTCTTAGCACTGCATCTATGACCTATGACTCACCATCACACACCGAAATCTGTTTTAATCCAATTGTTCAGTCTAAGAATAAAACTAACTGTTGTTTTTCCAAAGTAGACGTCACCGGTCATCCACTGTCATTAAGTTTGTTTAGCAAATTGATCACAAGTCCTCTCCAAGTCTGCCATAGCATCCTTTCACACTGAATGAATCATAAAGCAGTTAGTTTTTCACAGTTTTTCAAAGCATGACGTTGGTATGACAAATACGTTAGCACCCAGCCCTTACGGAGCAAGATAAGACCGTCATGTAGCCAACAGGTTTGTTTCTATGCAAAGCAACAGTGGCTTTTCTATCAGATTGTGGCATTGGAACAGTCCAGTAAAACCACCATATACCTACATAGATATATATTTGTGATAGCCATTTGGAGTTAGAACATTGGAAGCTTCTCTACAGTGACGTAATCAGTGGAGTGTTTTATGTGGAAAGTTGGGTGGACTTTGCTGCCCGGTACATATTCCAACCTCCTTGCTCACTGGAAAGAGTGAAACATGGGTAAAACCTGAATGACTACATATGTATTGTATCGTCTCTCCATTGCACTAGAGTCGAGGCTTGTTAGGTCTTTGTATGAGTGAAGCGGGAATATCCAGATGGTTAAGAGTTTGCTGCAGGCATAGTCTAATGATTAGATTTTTTAAACTCTAGGGACGTACAGACAATTTTAGAAATGATGAAAAAAGGTTTGTCAAGGTTTGGCAAAATGATTCTACCTGAACATATGTGACCTTGTAAGTGGAGGGAACTGTGTTATGATTAGACCCAATGCTGGTTTAGACCTGGTTTATACTTTTTTTTTTACTTGTTTTGGATTTGCCCTGGCTTTGCTCTGGTTTAGTCTTGGTCCTAGTTTAATACTGGTTTAGTCTTGGTTTACTCCTTTTTTGGTTCTGGTTTAGTTCTTGATTAGACCTGCTTTATTTTAGTTGGTTTCTGGTTGAGTCTGAGATTAGTCCTAGTTTATTGCTTTTTAGTTTAGTATTCCTGGTTAAGTCTTCAATTATGCCTTGTTTAGTCCTGGTTTATTCCGTTTTTTCCTGGTTTATCCCTGATCTTTAATCTTGGTTTATTCTGGGTTTATTCCTCTTTTTGCCTTGGTTTAGCCTTGATTTTATCCTCTACCTAATCTGCAATGAGCCACAGATAAAAACCTACAAGTACATGAGGGATGAGAGCCATCTTGTGCACATTTTTTTTGGGGTTAATCAATCAATGTTTGGTAAAGGTGCCCTTGCTGACTGCACAAACTTCCCACCTTTTTGCAATAAAGCTCGCCTTCATGCCAGTAATGTTTTCTCAACCGGGGGAAAGCAAGCAACCAGTTAACCCTCCATAGACTGTATATTTGTTTTTACTTTACTAAGGAAGGGGAAAGTCAAGCAAGCAGCTTTTACAAGCACACTAATGTCCACAGAGTAACCCACAAAGTCATATTGGTCTGGCGTTTCCTTGGGGGGGAATCCCTGACCCCTCCCCTCTGTTTTCTCTGTGTAGGAATTCGGACTGTGTGTTTGGGTGGTGACTTTGTGTGTGTGGACAGGTTGGGCCAGAGCGGTTGCTAAGGAACAACTGAGTCACCGGAGGTTTTGAGAGAGCCACATTCACAAGACCCGTTATATTTTTGTCCAGTGTCCAACCCTTTACTGCAAAGGACACATTGACCTATTTGGAAAGCACACAGCAAATATTTGAAGTTTTAGTGAATCATATAGGTATTCACACCAGTTCTTCTTATAGGAACCCTGTCAAGTAGCAGTTGTGTAAAGGCAAACATTTTGATGACTTTGGTGTGAGCCCACTTCAGACATTAGAGAAGATTTTTTTCAATGTAACAATTGTCCATTTTGAGTCAACATAACCAGTTGTAACCCAGGACTAGGTCTAAACCAGTTTAAACCAGCACTAACCTGAGTACCACCAGAGCAGTGTTTCTCAAACTAGGGACCACTTTTGCATTATGTAAAAAAAATCACAGACCACCTAAGCTTGCCGTATAGAGACTGAGGCAAAAGGGGTGGTTTGTTTAGTGTCGGACAAACATTTGACTAGTTATTTCTGCTCATACAATTATTTAGAGATACATGAGGTAATTTAAGAAACACTGAATAAAATGTGATTTCTTTATGAAATCTATTCAGGGACCACAGTTTGAGAACCACTGCACTAGAGAAAGCCCTGATACCATTTTACGTGCATACCAATTGTGAGCATGACTTGATAGAGAAAAAAATTCCATGTAGTTGTCCACATCATGTCATAGATGGTATATTATATGTAGAATGAAAATGATTGTCTGTGAACCAGGAAGCTGTTTATATACTGACTCTAGATTATGTCAATTTGAAGAACAGGTCCCACTGGTTGTGCCATACTAATTATAAACTCACTGCACATCTCATATTTAAAGTCATGACACATAAATGCACACATACACTGTTCTGCGTAATTTTAATTTTAATTGACTCTATCTATTGGCCTTATAGTTCTCATCCAACCTTGAGAAGATATTTGAGATCATTACAAAATCTCAGAGGCAAAATCTCGTCAATAAAGAAGACTTGCCTTGACAGTCAATACTTTTAGTTTCATTTGTACACTACAAGATTCAAATCACAGTGTAAAAATGTTACTCTGAGATTCCTGTAAGCCAACACCATGCGGGCACCATCATTACCAACATTAGTTTCACTTGACTGTCCCGGGATCAAACTGCACACTGAGCTTGTTTGTCCCAGTCCCAGGGGAGCTGTGTGAGCGTACAACTTTCCATGTCTGCTGCCATCATAGAGTCTCCATTCATTGGTGTTCAAATGTAAGCGCACGCAGCTAGGGGTCAAATTTCAAGTGGCAAGTGCCTGGTATTGTGTTGTAAAGAGAAGGGGGCGTGTGAAGTCGTATCTAATTGTTTGCTTTCTTCCCCAGGGTTGACAAGGACCGCAGTGGAGTGATATCGGACTCAGAGCTTCAGCAGGCCCTATCCAATGGTGCGTATTACTGTCGGACTGAATGCCTTTTTTAATGTTATTTAACTTTATCTTTTATGTCTCTTGACCCAACCTATAGTATAGCTTAACCTTAGGTCCTCTGCTTATTCCTGTTGAGAGTGACTGGAGCCTATACAACTATGGGCCATAAGCCTGGTACACTGAGGATTAGCATGATGAGACAGAAAGATGTGAGCAATCTACAGCCACGGATTAAACATTGGGAAGAACCCACCTTCAAAAATTTGACTGTAGTCACATGATGAACAGATGTTTCCTTTTGTTGGTCACAGTTTATTTGTGTAACATTGCAAGTTGATGGTTTTTCCCATGTAGGGATTTTCTGGCACCTAATGATTATCATGTGCTTTTTGGATGCTTTGTGCCCTTTTTGACAATGATTGATAAACCAGAATGTATTATTAATGAAGACTCCACTTGTGTAAGAAGTCCATAATGTAGCAAAGTGCTGGTGAATGGTTTTTCTTTATATCGGTCAAGCCTTTTGGCCAGAAAAAGCAGCAAAATGATTGAAAACATTATCATCAATCTAAAACTCTATGACCTTGCACCTGATACACATTATCCCTTTTTTGCAGTGAAACTTCTCTATAAGTTGAACAAAAATGGGATTCTTGAAGGGCGAGGTGTCTTTTTCTATCGTTAAAAGGAAAGTTAAAATCAACTTGAAAAGGCCCACACGTAGCCCAGGGATTTCAGCCACAGTTGATGGAAGTGGTATGGCTCTTAATCTCGTGAAGCGCGGGAGGAGAGACGGTTCAAACAGGATTAAGGTTCACTTCATGTCGGAGCAGAGTTGGAGAAAAGGATACTTGTAATTCAGTAGGAGGACATGGGAGCAGTGTAGAATAATGATACAAGGCCATTGACCACGCTTATGCCAATTCAAGTGAACTACAGAGCTGCTACTGTGGGTTACAAATTAGTTTTTAAGGCATGACCAAACTGCGGCCCAGGGGACAATGACAGTACGTGGTGAGATTTCAAATCACTGTCTAATCTGCAAAGTCAATCAAGACTATCATTTGTGTATTTTTTATAAAAGATCAAAGTTTTTGAATTTGGTCTGAAAAAAATATTTCAAATTGAAAAAAACCCCCACAATATAGGATTGAAGAAAAATACAATTGTTTAATAATTGACTTTTGGACATTTTTACATTCAAATTTGGCCCAAAGCTTACCCCATACTACAGCAGCTTCTTGACCTTGCTCTTATTCGCTTGAAATATTTTATGACTTTATGAAATCGTAGCAGCAGATAATGCCTTCCTATAATTTTTTTATGTTGTGTTCTCATTTAGTTTATGGCTGAAATGCTCTCAAAAATGTGGACATATGTGCTAAAGCTTTTTTGGGGGGGGCTCAAAATAAGTGTGGAAAAGCCAGCAGCAGCAGTGAGAAAGCACTTATCAGACGACGCAGTGGCTTTGGCTCGGCATACTGATGAGTCGTTCAGTGTCCCTGGACAAACTGTGAAGCTATATTGTTCAGACACCCATTAAAGGATATGTGATTGATAAAATATGGGTTAATTAGCTGCATATTCATTCATTCATTGGGTGAGATAATGTATTGATAGAGATCTGCTCTTGGTGCTCTTGAATTCTACTAGCGTTGGCATGATATCCCCTTTTATCCAAAAGAGAGAAAAACCGGTATATAATGGTTAACAGCCGTGAGTGATGTCAGTTGCAACCATAACTGTTTTGGTCAATGGTAAACTGTAAACCAATACAATCACCTCAGTTCACCATCTTGCTTTGAGAACAAAATGGGTTAGGGAGACATTTTTCTTGCCGTACTGCCCTCCAGGATACAGCTTGTTTTGGCAGGTTTCCTTGTTCCTTCTTGGCCACTTCATTAAACTCACTGTGATATGAAACAGAGCCAGTGGAGCTGAACACTGCACACTGCATTTCCTGTAACGCAGTTTGCTCTCTTAAGCCACCAACCCCGCCACTGTCTGTTAAAGCATTATTGACCTGCGGACCGTCAATTTTGCACCTTTGTTTTCTTCCTCCTCCTCCTTCCTCCCCTTCCTCCTCTTCCTCCTCCTCTTCCTCCTCTTCCTCCTCTTCCTCCTCTTCCTCCTCTTCCTCTCTTGTGGAAGTAGAGTGCAGAGAGTGTCACAGCCCCAGAGGCAGAGGACAGAGCAGTAGTTTGTATTTCTCTGTTGACAGATGGCTTTTTGTATGCTTTCCATTGATTTTGATGTTTACGCATATACATCTATTTTTGTTTTATGACTGTTGTACTGGTTATTCTCATGAATTATATTATGGTAAATACAGTTGCTTGAAAGGACTCAATATTATTTTTTACTGTCTTCAATGCTGGAGACTTGATCCTGTATGTGCAGTGCAACTATGGGTGTATGGCTAATTGCAGCTGTGGTTGACAACAGTCTATCCCAGCAACTACACAACATTCGCTCTCACATTCATTCACTATGCTTTACTTACTAACTCTTCACAAACATGGCTGTCTTTTGACCGGTGTCTGGAGACAACCCATAGTAACACTGACAACCATTCACTACACGCAGACTCCACTGAAAGAGACCACGTGTTAGCCCAGGGATTGTACCCACAACCACCACTCTCTCCCACCAGGGCCCATTGTGTTGCTATGCATTGAAAGTCCAAATATATAAAGTGTTCAGTTTTCAGATAACTGTGATGTGACTGACATGTATCCTACATTTTTGTGACTCCAAAAATCCCTCTAAAAATTGTGCTAGAAAGCCCATCATGAAGTGAGCTCTGTGTGAAACTGTCTGCATTGGCACAAACCCCCCTTTTATGATAAATATAAAGTTCTTTTAAGTTATATTTTCCCTAACTGCAGCAAAACATGTACTATTATTCACTGCTTTGATAAGACCAGCATGTATTTCCCTCTCCTCTATTACCTCTCTGTATATTTCTCAGGAGAATATGGCACCAGCTCTGCGCCTGCTGTTTGTCCTTCTCTTCGCCCTCTATCACTTTACTCCATTCTCTCTTGCTCCTCATCCTTCCCTTTACGCCTGTGTTGTGACTATCAGATAAGACCCATTGTGTGTGCAGTGCATGTCTGTGCCTTAAATATGCGCTAGTACAGCCTTGCTTTTCTCAACAGACATCCCTCTGCCTCGGCTTCATGCACCCTGTGTCCAGATTTATACCCCCTGTTATTTATTTAAGTGTGGAGGAGAAGTAATGGGCTCGAAAATTGCTGACATGACTGAGTGAGTGCACGCTGGCGGTGCAGATTGCAGAGTTGGCCGAGTGGCATTTGGGAGTTGGACAATACAAGGGGCAGTTGACATTTGTAGTGGTTTGTTTACTCCATTTGTAAAGACAGTAGAAAGAAAATATTTTGCTTTTTCAGTGTTCTCTCTTGAACTGAAAAGAGGATGTCACTGTTTGCATATAGAGGAAGTTCAACAACACACCTAATATTGGTAAGTTTGTTTCTCAAATTAAGATACAAATGCAATGCACATCAAAATAGCTTGTATAGGTGCAGATAGAGGTTGTAGATACAGATGCGGTTCAAAAAAGAAGAAGAATTAATCTGATGGAGGCTGCGAGCCCAATGTGTGTGTGATGTGATGCATTACAATATTTGCATTTGTTCATGAATATACTTGCAAATCAGCTTAGTTAGCTAGATACAAATCTAAAATAATGCATTTGGATTACAATGCTTTTTTAAGATATAGTGTGGCACTGATGGGGAAAGGCTAGCTTGCAGCTGCCTTGAGGCAACCAATACCACACCTTACGATCTCTTCAACCACTACAGCAATCAGATAAACACATTGATACATGAAGACATCATTCGTAAGTGTCTTGCCCAAAGCAATAGGAACCGGTTGAGTGAGTGGAAATTCAACCACCAACCTTTCCGATAGTGGGCAAACTAAGCTTCTGCAGCCCTTGTAGTTATTATTATCATTATTGTAGCATTGTAGAGTGACTGTTAAGCAATGCATTTTTTATATGTTTAAATTAGACATTAACAATTAGTGTGAAACAGGATGAGACATGAAGCAAATTGACTTGATTTTAACCCCGCTCGCTCACAACCCCGCTTGCTCACTTTGAACACGTTAACACCAGGTGAGCCAGGGTAAGCAGGTGATTTGCATGCACCAATATAATCCTGAACCAAATATGAGCTGCATCAGAGCCCTCCCCTGCATACAAGATGGTATAAGGAGGAGCTTTACACTTCATTTATTTTGTGTCCCCCAGATGATATTACCACCAAGACATATGTGAGTTTAACTACCAAGGCCATTATAAAGGAGCCTAGGGTAATTCTAGCCAATATGGGCAGTAAAGAAGCACCAAAAACCCAGAGAAAACTCACGTTAGCACAGGAAGAACATGCAGACTCCACAAGCATTTTACTGACATTACAACCATTACACACACACACACACACACACACACACACACACACACACACACACACACACACACACACACACCACACACCACACACCACACACCTTCCGGCAGTTAGCTCCAGCAGTTACAGAACTGGCAATGTGTTCATGATACAGAGGCCATATTGACACAGCGAGGTATCAGACGCACAAACATCACCACCACACTGACCACCTCACACAAGGCGGCCGCAGTCTGTCTGGACCTCACCACTGACCTCACAAACTGCCTCTGAGATGTGTGTTAGACCTGTGTGCACTGCTGACAGGAAAAAGGTTACTGTTGCATGTTGTAAAAGGACTGCTGTTTTGTGTGAATTTCGGCAAAATGCACAGATCTTTCTAAGCTGTTCGTTTTGACATTCTCTCAACAAATGTCATGTTTTAGAGTCCGTGTACTCCAGTTAACAATTATTGATTAGTGTAGTTGTCGTTGATTATTAATCTGTTTAATATGATTAGTAGTTTCAGCCTTATTTAGACTATTCTTGGCTGCTTTTGGTGGAACAGTGCACATAGACTTGACCATGTTCATGATGTTGGCAACATTTCAACACTACTTTTCATAATGCGGGTCAGTGAGCGTAGAGCTAGGTAGAGCGTGTCCCCGACTCTCCTTTTTAAATACAAAAAGTTTAAAGTCAGATTTGTATGCATCATCACAGGGACTATTGTGACAGACTGTTATAAATGACGTGTCTATATATTGAAATGTATGCTTGATGTCTAGTTTTGTTTGAAAAGTAAGTATCTTCTGCTTCTAAGATTAATGAAGAAATATTGTTTTCATTATGTGGGGCAGTGGAGCGGGTAAACAGCAGTTAAAAATGAGTCTCACGTCGATATGCTGCTGAAAACAGAGGAGAGCTCAAGTCCACACTGTAGGAATATAGATTCTGGCACATACCCAGTTTCAAACAGAGCCTTATAGTCCCGGCTGGAGATCTCCCCACAGAACTCAAACGGGCTGAGCCATCAATAAATCAGATCAAGGGCAAGTGAGGAAACGTCTATCAAAATCTAAAGTTATTGTAGGTAAAAATAACTATAATAAAAGATTGTATCGTTATGATGATCTGCTAATCTCTTTTGATACGGTGCATTCATTCACTCATTCATTTTTATTGTAACAATGACATTGATTGCAGTAGACTTCTGTATAAGACACAAAAATACAAAGTCAACTAATATCATAATAAAATCCAAATTGTAATATTATATTTTTACCATATCACCCACCCCTACATGAAATCTTATAGTTTTCCCTTGAACCTGCTTACCTCGGGCAAACAGTGAATGTGGAAATCAAAGACTATACCGGTGAGGAAATAAATTCTGCAGAGGCCTTTTGGCAGATAATGTTGAGGTAAGAGTGTGGTCAGCAAAAGTAGCTAGTTCAGGTTACAGCGAATAAATGTTGAATCTCCATATTGTCCTATAGTGAAGCAGTGAAGATGAGTGCCAGCCTTGTGACTAACTGGCCATTGTACCCCGCCATAGGCCCATAGTTGCCAGGATTTGCCTGCTACCCATAACAGAAATAAACCGACTGATTTGTTCAAGTTTACTTTGGTCCAAATGTTTTTTTGTAAATGTTATTTTGATCACTAAATGAAAATGTTGAGGGCTGTGGTCATGGTCTAATATAAGCTCATCCATTAAGAAGCATTCATTTGTCATAGATTGCCTCCGTAATGTTATTTATGCCTTTGGATGTTTTTATCAGTCACGACTCTGTGTATTTGAGGTGTCTCCTTGGAAATGTATCTGTCTGATTGTGTCATCCAAAAGGTATAAAGCTAAAGTGACTAAGGTAATGAAAATGATTTACACAGTAGTGAATGGGATTTACCGCAGCTGTGAAATAGACAAGTCTGAAAATCCAGTGGGAGTTTTGGCCCTCTGAGGCTGCTGTAGTTTTGCCAGGAGTGAAATACATGAAAGCGACAGACTTTTTAATGTTGCAGTAATTCATTCACTGTTCATCCAAGCTTATCCCAGCAAGCGGGGAACTCTCAGAACAGTAACCAGTTACTAGGGACAATTTGGATATACTATTTCTTCTAGCGCATGCATGTCTTTTGGGCTGTGAGAGGAAAGTGGAGAACTCACAGTAACACAGGGCTCTCATAGGGATGAGTGTTGTCCAGCCCAAGGATTGAACCCACAACCCCAAATTGGCAACCAAGCTAAGAAAATGTTGACCCAAATTGACAAAACAAACTTAAGTACGGCATTACAAGCCCTGGTCTTAATACTGTTATTGACATTTTTATAATCATTATGTGAACTCATCTGATTCTGTTTTTCTTCTTAGGCACGTGGACGCCCTTCAACCCTGTGACCGTGCGCTCCATCATATGTAAGGATCTGCTGACAGTGAGATTTACACAGTTGTCTTTTGTGTCCAATGTTTATTTGTTGTTTTTCCATGCCAACCGGATTAAGTAATTGGGTTTTGAGAATTTAGCAACCACAAACAAAGACTTTGCTGTGACGTCGAGTGGAAACTAGCAGCCCTCAGTAAAAAGTGTGTGGGAGTGAAAATGGAAAGGTCTAACTCTACAGACTGTTGTTATTGTCTCAGATCTCCAACTATTGATCTGTTTACAGTCTATGATATAGCTAAAGCTAAAGGCATTAAAGTTGCTGTCAGTGCATCAGTTTTTTTGTTTCTTTCCTTCCAGTCGTTTGCATTAGGGCTGTGTGATATTCAAAAAACTTTAACTAATTAACTGAATATTGATATAAAAATTGTAATGGGGAATTTCAATTTATGAAGAGATAAAGAGATGAGCTAAACCAGGTCTAGAGATAAGATGTGCACGGGCGGGGACTCGAACCACCGGCCCTCCGGTTGAAGGGCGAGCATCTACCCACTGCACCACCGCCGCGGCTGTATTCATTACTTGTAATATTGACATTGCCATTATCACTAGTGCATAAACTATTCATTTACAAACAACAATAAACAGTTTAAAAGAATACAATTTTGTAATATGCATAGTTTTATACCATATTCCCATCCTAACGCAGCTCTTTCTGTTTGCCCTGGCTTGGGACTGGCACAAACAGCACACTGACTTGTTGACCCCTTGAGGCTGGATTAGGCGTTCTTCTAATGTACTAACGTATAATACTATTTATTCTCCAGACAACATCATTAAACATATCCTAGCTTAGGGTCTCTTGTGTACTTTACTTTTTGCCGCAGAGTTTAATCCCCCTAATGCCACCGCCTCTCTTTCTCACTGTACTGTGTGCACTCAATCCATTGTTCGATAGTCCCACGGCATGAAGTACATCCGGTGATAACACTCTCTTTGTTGGGAGGTAATTGGATTGAATCGCATCGGGGAGTTCAGTGGGTGAGGGGTGCTATCGGAGTTTATGTATACGGGACTTATGTGCGTTCACGGGTTGTTGGTCATACAAAAAAATAAAAACACTTGTGATATCTGGGTCAGAAACTACATTTGATATCCAATACTTTTTCAGTTTTAGCATGATTGTATGGGAAACTAATGTATGGAGTTAGGTCTCTACAGTTTATGTTTTGGGGAAGCTGGCCCTAGCTCCTATGCCTTTATCTTTTTTTACCTAGTCATGTTTTCTGGTTTATATGTAATAAAATCAACAGTTAACGGTTAGTTAGTGGGTACAGTTAATTTTAGTTCACTTTTGCCAAATTTGCGAAGAACAAAAGATCACATTTCTCTAACCCATAGTTTTCTTTCTCACAATTTCTTTGCATTTTCACATTTTCAGAGGTTTTGCAGCCGTAATACCGATATATTCAGGCAGGGAGTTGATTCTGTGGTTAATAATCTGTGGAAAGAATTTTCACTTCCTCAGATGCAAAAGGAAAACGTAGTTGTCAGAATCCATTTTTGGTAATCATCTGCACTGGATTGTTTGATTTTATGTTTGTACTATGTTTTTTATTTGGATTCGTCTGAATATTAATGCATTTATAATTTTTTCATAAAATAATCCAATATGGTGGTCTGATGTCTGTTTTGATTTTTACAATGTTACACTTTTATTTAATTTCTCTTCATTTATTTATTTCTCTGTTGCAGCTATGTTTGACAGAGAAAACAAAGGCGGCGTGAACTTCAATGAGTTTGCAGGAGTTTGGAAGTACATCACAGACTGGCAGAACATCTTCAGAACATACGACCGCGACAACTCGGGTTTCATTGATAGGAACGAACTTAAACAGGCCCTAACTGGATTCGGTGAGCAGCAAAGTATGATAAAGTATTTATACAATTATTAGTGTGCAGTGCTGTGGTGGAAGTCTTTATACCTGCTGCTGTCTCCTCTTCACATCCAAAGATCAGAGTGGTTTGTTATAGTTGCTTGTTAAGATTGCATGTTTTTATAAATTTTTACGTCATTCTACCTTGCTGTTGCTCTAAGATTTCACATAAAGTCTAGAAATGAACTTTTACTTAATAGAAGCTTAGTCTGATGTTATCAGAATAAATGTAATCCTATGCTTAATATTCTTTAGTTTTGTGCCGGCCATAGGAACAAAAACAATTTCCCATTTTTTGAAATACTTTTGTAGCGTTTGTCTTTGAGAATGTCATTTTGAGGGAGGGCCAATAAATCTTACTTTTGCTGTGATTCCATATAATAATGAGAAATGTTATGCTTAAATACAGAACAGAGTCAAAAGATATTATCCTTTTTGAATATTTTGGGATGAGTTAGAGTTTTTGTTTTGTTTGCAGGCTACCGTCTTTCAGACCAGTTCTACGGTACCCTGATCGAGAAGTTTGACCGTCAGAGGAAGGGTCAGGTAGCGTTTGACGACTTCATCCAGTGCTGTATTGTACTACAGGTAGTTCATCCAACATTTTTTAATCTAAGTGCACACAGTATTGTTAGGAGGTGCATAAACTGAACTGTACATTTTGATTTCTGCAGAGGTTGACCGATGTCTTCAGGCAGTATGACACAGATCAGGACGGCTGGATCCAAGTGTCGTATGAACAATATCTATCCATGGTCTTCAACACAGTATAACGCACACTGTTGGTCTGAGAAAGAGCACAACTGGACACAACTGTGCCAAAGCTACAGGCACCTCCCAGATGTCTGCCATCATCAACACTACAAGATTTTTAATCTGAATTTGCCCTAGTGGCTTTGATAATCACAAATCTGTACCTTTATAAATGGTACCTGTTTTTATTGAGGTTAAAATAATCAATCCAGAAGTAAATCTGGAGACGCTAATGCAAAACTTGAAATGTTAAAAACCTTGTAGTGTTTTTAAAGATGACCAAATGTACCATGTGTAGTAGACTCTGGGGCGGGGGGTGATGTGGACACATCTGTCGTTCTGTCTGTTAATGTTAAAATGTCTTAAGTTTAGTTAAACTAGTCTCACCTCATTTGAGAGTATAATAATAATGCGTTGTAAATATGATTTAAGATGCGTTGCATGTTTTTCAGGGAAATGTAGCCCCAGGTCTAAGCATGCTTTCCCTTTCTCGTCTTTAACTCAGCCCTAATTTGCTCAAAGCCATGTTTACAAGTACTGTGAAAGCAGGTCATGTTCTGCTTTGAGATTCACTGACATGCCAGCTTACATGCCATATTTGTACAAACTTATTTTTAACTGATCTTCAAATTTGTTGGTAGAGGTAAGGCTTACTGCCTTTAGTATGGCTTATTTTGTTGTGCATGATGCCTTAAAATGTGTACAAACCAACACAAAAGATACATCTTTTATTAAAAAAGACAATATGTAAATGGTGTGTATTGTTCTTTAATGTGCATGAAGAGGTCCTGTACAGTGTCCCCTTCCTCGGTGGTTATGACTTCTATGTGGAGTTGTACATTGATCATTTATTTAATAGTTTCAAATCAAGAATCACTTACAGAACATTTCAATCTCCTTATGTGGCAAGTTGATTGAGGGACAGTGTGTACTACTACTGCCACAGTAAGTTTATGAATAATACATTTACAAATTACATTTCAAAAATAATGAGATTATGAAACAAAACGCCATAGGAACAAGCTATACAGTACACTTTAATACTATTAATTATTTTATTTATAAATAGTCTGTATTTGCTAATAAAGCATTCAATGTAGTTTTTATTTTGACTGAGACTTATTTTTAACAATGAAACTGAAAAATCGGAGTCTTATCTGGCAACCCATTTTAATCTCTCGCGGCTCTCTGCTGCCTCCTGCTGTTGTATTGTGGTTTCTGCAGTACTCTCAAAAGCTTGTGCTTAGTTTCGTTTTCCTTTGGTGGCGTTTCTCCGTCGAGTCTCATCCCAGCTTTGACGTCTTTTGAATGCTAAGCTTGCTTTATAAGTTTGAATAAGACAGATAGCAGAATTTTGTTTGGTGAGCTCAATCTTGCTGCCGTTTTGAGTTCTGCATTGATCATGGCGCTCGGGTATCTGAGGCCGTGGAGACTTTCTTTGACAGCGTTATATAAAAGTAAAACCTTAACAATCGCCGTAAAACCTCAGCCAAAACAAGCAAGACACTCGAGCTGCAGTGCAAAGGGAAGTGGAGACACTGAAGCAGGTTTGTGAACGGAAACGACACGTACTAACCTTATATCTCCTACAGGCGGCGGCACAGAGCAACAACATTGGGTCATGAAATTATAATACCTGAAGTAAAAACAGAAAATCACAATTACAAATGATAAAATATGCAAATAAATATACACGGGTTCGGGTAATGGAAGCCATGTCAGTATATTATGCATAATTCCCTAAGAAACAACACTCTTTAACTTGCCAAGGCCTGAATAACCGAATCACAACCTCTAGTCTACACTTGAAATGTTCAGTTATTATGTGTGTTTCAGAACAGCAGGCTCCTTTTCACTGATATCCACATCATCTCTCTCTGTGTTTTGATTGGTCCATCTTTCTCATTCGTCTGCATCAGTTTCTGCTCAGACAGTGGTGTCGGAGCGGAGGGGGGCTGTGGTGACTGTGGCCATAAACCGACCCCAGGTGAGAAACGCGGTGAACCAGGAGACGGCCTGGTGTCTGCTGCAGGAGCTGGAGGCCTTTGAGCGGGACCCAAACTTAAATGTGGCTGTTCTACATGGGAAAGGTAAGAAAATACATGCATTGGTTGAGGTAAGCTATCTGTCTCTGTAGCCACAGTTGCCCTGGGGCAGACTGACAAAGACAGGAAAACCGTACCGCACATACAGCCATCACCGAACACATATGTAGAAGGTGTCCGAAATGTCTTGCCCAAGGACACTTTTTTAGCAATATGAATCAGATTGTGATTGAACCTTCAGGTTATTATTAACTTCCATTTTTATATAGCGCTTTTCACATACACACATACATATTTTTGTACTATTCATTCACTCCACAGTCACACCTGATGGTGGTAAACTACTATGTAGCCACAGCTGCCCTGGGGCACACTGACGGAAGTGTGGCTGCCAGTTTGCGCCTACGGCCCCTCCGAGCACCACCAAACACCAATCACACAACCACATTCATTCATAGGCAATGTGGGTTAAGTGTCTTGCCAAGGGACACAACAACAGTATGCACTCGGACGGGGGCTCGAACCACCGACCCTCTGATTGAAGGGCGAGCGCCTACCCCACTGCGCCACTGCCGCCCCAGGTTAGTGGGCAACCAGTTTCTCTCTCTACCATAGTTTATTCAATTTTGTTTTAATACATTTTTTCACATAAGCAGATAATGTGGTACAAAGTGTACCTCATAACACTTATACCTTCTAGTGGCCTGCACTTTGTCAGCTGCCAAGACCAAAATTCTGCCCCAGCTCCTAATAACTTTTAAAATAATCACCCCCTTCCTTGTCTAAACTCTCCCTCCCATTGCAAATAATTTCTTCAACCTGGATCAACCTATGATTTTGACCAAAGTGCTTCATTTCCCACTGTTATGAGCTGGAGAAATGTCATGTTTCTGCAGGTCCTTCTTGTTTGTTGCTCCACAAAACAAGATGGCTGACCCTTGGTGGTGATTAGCGTCCTGTCCCGATGACATGTTGGGTGGGTCCCATTTTGATGTAGTTTTGATGCAAACATAAGGAATCCATTTTGCTCAAATTAGCGCTGACACCATCATCAAGTGTTTTTCTTTTCAACATGTGAAATTAAGAGTAATTGCTGGATGGAGGTTTTTTGAATATGCTGGCACATATTTGGAAGGTTTGGGGCATCAGGTTTCTGTTCACGTTTGTGGTCAATCTTGATCGTAACAACCAAGTGTGTCACCACAGAGGTATGTGGTTCTGAGCTGGCATTTAAAGGATACAATAAACTGTCAAACTGAATGTTGGTGTTTTGAACAAAAAGCAGGCAAATGATTACGTTTTTTGGATTTTTGACCTGAGGTGTTTGGTATGGTATACATGTGGGTTTAAAAATAGCACCAGGTTATTAGAAATCACTCACAATTTGAACATCACAAACTCTTGGAAAGTGTTTATTTCAGTCTTTACATTTTTTACATTACAAAATAATTTTTTTGCCCCTGGCTCCCAGCAAGCAGGTTGTGGGTTCGATCCTCAGGGTAAAATCTCATTATCTGCATGTCTTCGGGTTCTCTCCTATTTCAAAAAACATGCGCGTGTTAGGAGAATTGGTATCTCTACATTTCTCCAGTAAATGTATGTGAGTCTATGTACGTACTGTATGTCTGTAGCAACCCTATAACTAACCACCATTGTCCAGGATGCACCCCACCTAACGCCCATAGTTCAGTTGCTGGGATTGGCTCCATCCACCCACCACCGCAAACAATAATTAGCGGAAGAAGATTAATGAAAAAAAATATTATTACTTTTTCCATATGCCACTGCCTCAAAATCTTGTAAGAGGAGAAGTCTAATTACTCAATATGCTTCCAAAAAATCTTGGCTCAGAGACAAAATGTATGAATAGGAGAGGTACTTGATTGTTCTTACCTCATACTAAGCCCTACTACAAGGACCATACACACATTAACAGCATTTCAAGGAACAACGTCACGTCTAAGCATCTTTTTACCTATTTCTTCAATTTCCAACCCCAAGCCCTTAAAAACCCTATGTTACTGGCACACGTATTACTTTCATTACTCTTCTTCCCTCATTGACTTTTGATTTCATGAGCCTGCGTAATAAGTCTGTGACATGCTTGGGGAAATATTGTAAATACTGAATGAATGTGAAGGAAGGCTGTGGTTTGAATAGAGATTACAATAATGTGTGTGTATATGCGATGGCTGTATGGATAATATTTGGGTCTTGGGGGTAGAAGAGCATTTGTATGCCAGCCAAGCTCAATGCAAGCTGCGATCCAAATTGCAGCCCTCGGACTCCAGCTCAACTTGTTGTTTTTTTTCCTCCTCATCATTTTCCCTTCCTCTCTTGACTTTCCATCTGCCATACTTTGTAATTTTGTGGTCTCTTCCAGGAGGGAATTTCTGTGCTGGTTATGATTTGAAAGAGCTGGCCAATCACACAGACTCCCTCAAATTGGAGCAAGATGTCACCAAGGGTCCCGGGCCGATGGTGAGAGCTGTGTGTCAGTCTGTGTCTTTTATCTGTGCTGTATACAGGCTTCTCACGTGATGCAGGGGTGAAGGTTTATAAAATGTCAAGGCAAGTTCAGACTTTTTAAAGAAGAATTTAATTGTAAATTGTAGTGTACAAGAACACGAAGAATGATCCCATACCAAGTGCAAAGAGTGTCCTTGGACAAGACACCCACTGTGGTTAGACCCGTGGTATGGCTGCCACGTCTCCACCAGTCTTCCCCAGGGCAGTTGTGGTCGTGGATACAGACCAGCACTGCCTTGACTGCACACAAAAATTTAAATTAACCAATCCTGCAAATATGAATCGACATGAACATAACCGAATAAAAGCAATGTCCAGATTTATAAGCCAGATTTCGAAGATGTATTGAAACAGCTTTATTATTACAAAAATACGTTTTAAATTGAAAGATAGATAATTGTATTGGAGAAAATTAAGCTTAAGTTTACCCTGACAGTTTCAATATATTTCTAATGTTTTGCACACAGAAGAACACATGTTTCAGTAAAATGCATTTTGTTGTAGCGTGTAAAGGTGTAGAAACTGAATGACCCTCATCTTTGCACATATCCTCCACTTGACACGGAATAAAGATCATAACGCAAAAGATTTACTGCGACTGGGTGCCATAAAAAACTGCAGACTCCATAAAATGTGTTTGGATTGCATGTTAAGGCCCCGGGATCCAATAGACCTCCTGTGTGTAAAATTATAGCATTGTACAGTATCTCCCAGCAGCAGCAGAGGCCAGAGCGTGACTCACTTGTTACTCTTTCATTTCGAGAAGAGAATAAGGAAGTCCAGTCTGGAAGGGCTTTAGTCGATCGGCTTCACGGGAGTCAGAAAAGTCATAAAAGTGTGAAATGTAAATATATCTGTGAACAGAAGAGCCAGGCATGCGGTGTTGAGTAATGCATATAAAATTGAATAAATCCACGTGTTTCTTTCTTTATAGTCGAACGCAAGCTGCCAATTTTCAGGATGTGGTTCGTATTGTTTGTGGTTAATGTATTCTCTAAGGTCCTAATGTGTTTTTTACCTCAGGGTCCGTCTCGTATGCAGCTGTCCAAGCCCTTGATAGCGGCGGTGAGTGGATATGCGGTGGCCGGGGGTCTGGAGCTGGCTCTGTTGGCCGATCTGAGAGTGATGGAGGAGAGCGCGGTCATGGGAGTCTTCTGTCGCAGGTTTGGTATGTAATCAATGTGAAGTAACCAAACATTTCACCTGGCAGACTACCCTATTCCTTTTCAATTATCGATTATTATTTTACCATATCAAGGGGTGAGAATCTAGATCAAAACATCTGTGTCATCTGTGTAGGGATGCACTATTCACACACACTCTTTAGGTTATTTTTACTACATTGTGTTACCCTAGCTATGAATTAATAGCTAAATTTAATTTCATATCGGTGCATCCTTACATCTTTGTGGCCTTGGGCACTTCACCCACTCCAGGAAGTGTGGTAGTCTGCTCCAGGGCGACTGTGGCTACAATGTTGGCACCATGTCAATGAATGTGTGTTTTGGGGTTCACTTTTTTGGGTTGACTTTTTTCAGATCAAATTGCGCACCATTTTGTTCCTGATAATGTTGGCAGAATGTCACATTTGGTCATTAAATTGGGTTTGTGTTACTGGTCGTGACTGGTAACTGGTTAACCCTGCTTGTTTGTTTTCATTCTTAGTCTCTGTATCTAATTATAGCTGTCCTCAAAAGTATCATTGTGTATTCCCTCCTCCTGAGCACACATCATTTATCACAGTTTGGGGATGTCAGCACTGTTCCAACTTTTTAAACTTTGTTACTCTCTCCGGCGTTATCTCTTCAGCTTCTTGTTGTTTTTTGTCTTGCGGCCCGATAACACTGGTGACCATGACCCTTCAGCTGCTCAGTCACTCTCTGCTGCCTCATGTCGATAAGTCGGAGAGGAAACATCTAACTGCCAGGATTCCAAACACAGCTTACAAATTATTTATGTCACACCATTTCCGTGTAAACAGCTTTTTCCTTTTTTGGCGTCATGGGTCTAGTTGGCATAGCTCATCCAGTGGCTCTTCTAGTTTGAAAGGATTTGGGCTAATCCTGATCCTAACACAGTTTTACTCTGTTTTTTGTACTTTTTGTACATAGTTTGTCACAGTTGCAGCTAAAAATATCACTTCCTTCCTGTACAAACATGGGCTTTTTATTGTTAAAAAGCCTGTAATTATAAAGCGGGCATCATTGGAGAGTCCCATATACTAAAAGAAAAAAAATGTAATGTTTCTTAATGTCACTGTGGCTTATGTAGCGACATATAGAGCAGGAATTCCACTAATCTATCAGTTCTATTATTACAAATTACTGTACCTTATTTTCCGTACTATAGGGCGCACTGGATTATAAGGCGCACTGTCAATGAATGGTCTATTTTCAAACTTTTTTCATATATAAGGCGCACCGGACCATAAGGCGCATTAAGCGAAACAAAACAGTCAGACAATTCAGTCA
>JAVQKC010198570.1:0-13385 GCA_036025475.1 Philypnodon macrostomus | reverse complement strand
ATATCATCATAGCTCTATAGACAGTTTGGTTTAAATTATGGTGCAATGAGATTTAAGCTTATATAGAGCACCAAAAATAGCACCATCTATTCTCAGTTCATTTGCCTGCTAGCCAAAACATGTGCCTCATTTTTCCAACGTGACAAAATCTACACTCATTCACTACAAATATTGGCTGTACAGGGCCAATCATTGTATCCTGAGTCATATAATGTATCCTATCCATGTGCTTGTATGTGTACTTGGTTAGTCCTTCCGGATTCTCAAACTTCTGCAATAAACTGTGAGACTTTAACAAAGAAAGTAATTGACATGTGAGATCATTAGAGACACCACAGCGATTATGGCTGCACCCCTCTTTAGCTTACTCTGTCGACCCCCGACCCACATAAACATCCACGGACCACCGGATCTATACAGGCCTGCAATTAACCACAACACAGAAGCCATTAAGCGTCCTAATTACTGCTTGTTCACTTCATTCAGGGTGCGTGGGTGGGAGATGTGTATACTGATGCACAAAGAGAGTAAAAGAAGAATGGCAGTGGATGAGACATCATACATGGGTTTAGAGATACTTGTGGTGGTTTGAGCCACATGGTGAGGACGGGTTATGTTTCTTGATATAGTGCTGAGTGTATAATCAACTAGCCACTCACTGAACTAGAGTGTGGATCACAATGTTTAACCGGAAGGTTGGTGGTTCAAATCCAGCCAGGTTCATAAGGCCTCTCAAATATGCTGAAGTCTTACATATGCTTTTCTTTTGTTCTCAGGTTTGAACTTGAAATGTGTTGTGTTGTTGTTTCACCAGAATCCATCTTGCCAATCTGAGTGCATTATCGCTGCAGTGAACAGGTGTTCTTTGTGTTCTTCTTTTAGATCTTTGGTTTTCACTCACTTACTTCAATTGTGATGCCCTCCTGCTGTTTGTGAATGGCTCCTGATTATAATGGTGTGTCTCATTGACGCATGTGCTGCAGTGTGAAGTGTCTTGCTGAGTATTGCCATATTTTATTTTTTTTCCAACACTGAAAGCTGGCAGCTGCCCATTTAGCTCATCAAAGTCTTGGATAATTACTATGGTAATATTTTCTATTGTGTACAGCTCTTTGTGAATGGGTATTCTTTCTAAACCTTGAAAGATGTCCTGCAAACTGTTTCCTTAGAAAACAAATGCATCTTGATTGGTAGGTAGCATGTTTCTAATGGCAGGATTTTGATATACAAAGCAAACAGAACAAAGATTACTGTACAATGTGAACATCAAAGTCATGTAGTTTGATGGGCTTGGGTTTCGTTTTGCCAGTAAATTAATGGGTCATAAACGCATCACATCTGGGGCCTCATAACAAGGGCAGCTGCCACATGTGAGCTGCCAAAGACTTGTTTACTGAGTTGAATAATCACTTTGTGATTATTGGAAAAAAATACAACTGCATAAATAGTAAAGCAATCATATAATAAACAAATGTAGATCAATGTGGTTATCGAGGCACAAGTGGAGTCAGGTTCAAGGTGAAAAAGTAAACACTAAGATTACTTATTGCTGACCATGTCTGAGGGTGATATTAAGTGGCACTTACTGTATTTGAAACACGTGTTAAATTGTGTTTATGTGTGTCCTAGTAATTTGGTAATAGTCCTCTAGTGCCTTGATTTTCAACCAGTGTGCCCGGAACAATAGTGTGCCTTGAGTGATTGTCAGGTGTGGTTTGAGAAATAATCAAATTGAACTGTCTGTTTCCCAACATAATATTTTGAAGTAAATTTGCCATTGTTGAATATCTGAGACTACAATCTGATGAACACACTGAGTTAAAAGTGTTTATATTCATTATAAACACAGTACCCAAATATTTAGGTGGATGGTGTGCTGTGAGATTTCTCTCGACTAAATAGTGTGCTCTAGGGCATTTGGGTCTACTGGTCTTGCCAGTGGGACATGCTCGGTTAGTATCTTACAATTACCTGAAACAGACGCCTCACTCGTCCCTGAGTTCATGTCAGGTGACTGATGTCCTCTCCATAATTTGTGGCAGTGCCCAGACACTCTGCAGAGAAAACTCATTTCCTTTTGGTCATGACCCAAAGCTTATATGGGCCTAGCTATGCTTCCTTTATTAACTTTTACATGAAAAAATGGTGGACATGTATGACAGTAACATAACGTAACATAAAGTGAAATTAAACACCAGCTGTTTAGTCTTGCACTGGGCTGAAAAAGGCAATATGACGGAGCCTGTGCTGTCAATGCAGAGTCTCCAATCCTGGTCTATAACTCAACCTGTTCACTAAAGCTGACAGAGCAAACAGTCATTAGCCTAATCACTTCCACATTTTTCACAGCACAATCTCAGTCATATCCACCGGTTTAGAAGCACAGAGAAAGGATTAGACCAAAATGGAAAGAGAGAAAACACGTCTTTTATAAAACGGCTCATGTGAAAATTGTCAGAAATGCCAGAAATGTTTAAGTGTTCCCTTGATGCTACAAATGTATATAGCATTTGATCTCAAATCAGGTAGCTTGTACTTATCTGAAAACGCTATATTGTATTAGTGGGAATTTCCAATAAATGTTTCATGAAAACCAATTATACATTTACAATTAACCATAAGATTTCACTTTCAGAAAAAAAACACACTTTCAAATTCAAAAACAAATGGCACAAAATATGGCATACCACAAGGTTCAATGGTGGGGTCATTTTTGTTTGAAGAAAATGAATGCATAAGTACTGTGGTTTGGTCTTGGCACTGTCTTGGGTGCATGTTGGGTGGGGACACACATAAGAAGTCTTTCCTTTATTATCACTGTCTACTGTTCTACTATAAGTCTATTAAACATGCTTCCGCATTACTTCCTCATACACTTCTTTTTATAAAATGTATACCACCAAGTAACTAAATGTGAGCAAACAAGTTGGTCCTGTTACAATATAAATGGCAACAAAATCAACCTTTTTCAACATTTCAGAGAATAGGGCTGTCAGAGCTTTAGGGGGACATGACTCAGTTTTTCTGTGTCCAGTCACAGCAACATTAAAATGGAGTCCCTGAAGCTACAGTCTATGAGCTGTATGTCAGGCTATATTTTTAAAGTTTGACTAGACTTGTGCTGTTATGTAGACGAGGTCATGCAGGTAAACACTGTTCTTCTTATGTGCACTATATAACTAAAGGTGTAGATAAACCAGGCTTGTAGTAGAGCTGAAGATGTTGAGCATGACTTGTGACAAGAATTAATAGAAATGTAAAGAATCAAGAATTACTTTTATTTCATTTTCAATGTTTATAAATGTATAATTAATAATTATTGTAGATCAGGGGTGTTCAAACTATAGCCAAACAGTAACAAAGTTAATAGACAATCAATAAACACACAAACAAAAGGACTGTCCCAGGACATCCCCTGTCCTTAGACCCTCCATCGCGACATGGAAAAAATCAAAAAAATGATATGAAATATGAGATTTGTTATGAGAGCAAGGATAATTTTTCCGAAAATAAGTTACATTTCATATATGTTAATTTTGTGGCCATTGTTTTGTATGGTAAACGAACCACCACAAGGGCCACCGGTGAAGCGTAGCGACATTATCTTGAGTTATGTCCTCCACACATCAGCTTAACTCTCTCAAAAACAAACTAGCCATTACCATCTCCTTAGCTGGAGTCTAATTAGGACGGTGAGGCAAGTCTGTGGGCTGCAAATGTAATTTAGACGAGAATTAAAAACCCTGCTTTGTAGATAAAGGATTTGCAGGACACTAAATATCCAATCCTTTCCCACAATGACAGTAAGCTGGTGTTAAAAAGCATTAAAATACATATTTGCTTGGCAACTCTACAGGATGTGTTGCTATTTAAGCCATGGTGCAGAGGTGTAAGTGGAGGAGGTTCTTCATGGAAATGTATAAAAACAAAAAATAAATCAACAAAAATAATAAAAGTAGAATTGAATTTCAAGTTTACGTTTCATTGTATTTTCTACATTTATTAACTAGAGATAAAATAAATAGACCAATTCTCGTACCACATCCATGTATTTGGATGGTGGGAGAAAGCCGCAGTCCCTAGTGTAGTCCCATTCACCACCGCTCTCCACCTACTCCTCTCTCTGGTGACATCTGTACACCCCCCCACTGGTCTCCCCATCCAGTTTCTGATGATGTCCATCTAGCGCCGTCTCTGTAGTCCTTTTGACCTCTTCCCATCGATTCTGTCCTTGAGGATGTGAATGCAGAGGCTCTGAGCCCTGATGACGTCGGTGCAGAGGTTCTGGGCCCTGATGACGTCAGTGCAGAGGTTCTCGACCCTGATGACGTGGCCGAAGTACTGCAGCTTCCCCCTCTTGACGGTCACCACAAACTGCCTATCTTCTCCAGGACTGACTTGTTGGTTCTGTGGTCGGTCCAGCTGATCCTCAGTGCCCACCTGTAGCAGTCCATCTCGAACGCCATCAGTCTCTTGATGTCGGCAGCCCTCAGGGTCCATATCCCACAACCATACAATGCCAAAGGCCATACTAGCATCCTCAGGAACTACTTCTGTATAGTGCGGTCCTTCTACAGAGTGGTGAGCGACCGGATGGCAGATGCTCCAAGCCGAGCCCAGATCTCGTGGCTGCAGTCTGCTGTCTGCTCGATGATGGAACCCAGTGTACTTGAACTTCTCCACCTGGTCCAATGTGACACCTCGGCAGCAGATGTGAAGCTGCTTTGGCTCCCCGGTGGCTGCCATCACCTACATGACTTAAAGTCAGAAGTGCAGGGGGCTGTTCCACTGTTCCACTTCTATGAACATTTACCCATTTTTTGTTTGATATCTTAATTGCTTTAGAAAAAAGAATTCCAATTTTGGCATGGTGTAATACTTCCAATTAAACACAACTTAATGGCACTTATGTCACGCAGGAAATGGGAACTGGTTTATGAATGTTTAAAATTGTCCCACCTCAGCTTCGGTTGTAAAGTAGGACACTTCCTCAAAGATACAACAACAGTGTCTGCCTGTCTTAGCTGCTGTCAAATCTTAAACAATGCATGAACAGGAAATAGATATAATATCCTTCATATTTGATACATAAGCTCCTGGCAGACGCAGATATAAATACATATTTTGTGATCAGTCGAGAGTTATAAAGATTGGTTTTGGAAAGAGATGGCTGGTGTTCTGTTTCCCATTGCTTTAGTTTCTAATGCATTCTTTGAAGTTGAGACAATACTCCAAAATACTAGCAGATTAAGTTATTATTAGACAATTAAAAAAAAGACTTCTAAACCAGCTGCTGACATGTGCTATGCTCTGTAGTCCCTGCAATTGCTTCAAAAGTCTAAAATTGGTGTCTGCCAGAAATGTTCTTCATTTAAACAATAGTGTATGTTGTAGTCAGCAGGAGGAACTAAACTATACTGTACATTGGCAACCTCTCCCTGTTTCTATTTGATTTTTTTGATTCAGTGTTGATAACTAAGTGTGAGGTTTAATATTCACATAGAATGGTCATAATACAGACAACATATAGTAGCAGTTACCTTTAGGTTCTAGGTGACTGTTGCTGGTTCTGTTGTCTATCAACTGTATATTATTGGCAACAAAATTATGCTTGTATGTGTGTTATGGCAGTTTAGGACACCTGGGGCAGTCTGGGTGAAGCCAAATCAACAACCAATAATTTATTCAAGCCTCAAACTCTCTCTGCAGGAGCCCGTCTGCCAAAATATTCAAAAGGACATCTGTTCTGCTCTGGACAAATACACTCTTGGAGACGCAAACATCGTTGTGGCATGTAGACCCTTTTAGTGTTTGTAAACAAAACAACAGCAAGAAGGGTGTCTACAGTTTAGCAGGCCGTAATACATATATGTTCTTGTAGGAATTAGCAAAAACTAACAAAGAACATTTTAAGTTTAAGGTTTTGGCAATAGGCAATACATCAACTTCATGTGTGGAATGTCAGATCCGGGTTTAAAAAAACATTAGCCAGTCGGGTGAAAGTCATCCCACATAACTTCTGTCCACTAGTTGGTGACAATGACTATTACAATCCAATAATATGGCAGCCACCATCGAAGGTCTGAACATTGCACATTTATGGACTGGAAATATATGTAGTTTGATTATTTCTGGTGCAAAGATGTCTTCAGTGTTATGACGTCTCTTATTTAGCTGTACATCACTTCATACGTGCAGTATATGTCTGTTTTAATGTGTCGTTCGTCCAGTATAAATACATTAACTCCTGCTGCTATGGTGGAACGAGTCAGGTTTTTTAGCAACTTCACTCAGGAGCACAGAGCTGTATTATAGTATTATTGGTGTGTAAAGAATCTTGCTAAATGAAATGAGATGGTGTTTTTCAGATGATTCCTAATAAAGATTGTTTGAGGTGTGGCTCTGGATCAATGATTGGATCTAGTAAAGTTTCAACATGATTCTTTGCAATTGTATTATATATGAGTTGATAAACAAAGTTGAGTTGTTATTTAGTGGCTGGGGACTATAGTACATATTTTCCATTTATATATAGGCCTGTACGTCCTTCTACTATTCTGCATTGGTGACAATACCTTTATGATACACATTCACTTGACTGTGGGAACACACTCTTTAAACCACCCACAACTGCACCCACTGTTGTAGTACATCTTTGTGAAGGCTCTGAGACTGTCCCAGTTCAGTCTCCACTCATCACATGCTGCTGCGGCTGACTCATACAGGCTTTTATCTTTGGAAAATGATGCGGCAACGTTGGGCCCTTTAATGTTTAGCTCAGATGTGTTACACACACACAGCACAGAAAGCCAAAAGAGAAAAGTAGCAATTAATTACATCAGATTATGATGTCAGTGTTTTCTTGACAGTTGTGGGTTTATAGTTTACACGCCAAGGCACAGTGTTCATGTTTGTGTCAATATACTGTTCCTGCTTACATCTAGGTCTGGGCATTATGTCTTTACCATTGACAGTTATGGTAAATCGGCACAGGTTGTACTCTGTGTCAAAAGTCATGACTGCTTCTGTTGTTAAGTTACCAGTTGCAGGAAAATATAACATGAAATTCAATATTCAGAAAACACGGAGAATTGAGCCACTATGCCATTCATTTTTTTTTTTTATTCTGAATTATATTGGTTTATAAATATAATGAACTGTTTCCCCAGATGATGGTCCATATGGAAAAACAAAGGACATCACAGGACCAGAGCATACCGTGGCCTCCAGAAGACACAGTATACCAGGTATTTTCTAACATGCATCTTTTACCATAAGGACATTTTCCCAAATGGATTGTCAATAATGCAATGTTGACGAACCATTTTAACAAGCATCTTATTTTGGACCTCTCTTACACAGTATATGAGCATCATTATATATGGTCTTCTATTTATATTCTTCATAACCATCCCTAATGATAAACCCTGATGATGACATCCAGCAAGGACGAACGTGCATGTGTTTAGTCACTCTAAATTGAATGAATCCCAAGTGAATGATTGTGAGAGTGAATAGTCTGTCTGTCTGTGCAACCAACTGCCCACTATCCAGGGTATGCCCCCATATTTGCTTGGATAAGCACCAGTCACCCCCCAGCCCCTAACAGGTACATGGGCAAGAACGTCTATAAAAATATACTCTTGTTACTCCATTGGAAAACAAAAACTTCAATTGCTTATGCCAGAGGCTCTCAAACCTTTCAAACCAAGGACCAAGTACCATGTTATTTGACTAAAAGTAAATCACAATACCAGGTTTAAGCCAGGTGTAAAGCAGCAAGATTCAAACAGGTCTAAACCAGGGACCTTTACCATACTATATTAATACACAGGATCAAAAACACCTACAGTACCAGTGAAATTTGGACACACACATTTCAGTGGAAAAGTGTGTTTTAACTTTTGACTTATACTGTAATTTGTAAAGCATTTCCTTTCAAATTTAAAATCACTATAAAAGTCTTTCAAATTACAGATGTTTATATGGACCATGTTCAATAATACATTTGAAATATATACTTTTCATTTGCCTATAGTTAAATAGTGCCATTGCTCAGAATACAACTTTTAATAGTCATTGCATAGCTTAACAACATCACAAACATGTGTTTCAGCTCAATAAAAGTGTGTCCAAACTTTTGACTGGTACTGTACATAAGTCATTCCCTCGTGGATTGACTTCAGTGCTGCCACCAGACCTAAATCTGCCTATTTGAAAGGCTAATGAATGAACGAGAAGCTCTATGTGGAGGATATACTGTAGAGTCAGGATATAAGTAGGCCTATAAGACGGGAAGAGCTCCAGCAGTTCTCAGTGTCTCTTCAGGGATTTACTATTCTGCCCCTCTATCACAGCACAGCCCTCTATCTTCACCCGGTGAGCAGCAGGATATGAAGGACTATTTTTATTTATATATCTATACTAGTGGTTTTCAAACTGTGGCACATGTACCACTGGTGGTACATGGGCTCTTTCTGGGACTAAGGGACAGCAGGTAGAGCTTTATTTTTGCCCTGCTGCCTTTAGACCTGGTTGAGTCCTGGCCAAATGTCAAATAAAAAATCATGGTGTTATTGTGACATATTTAGATTGTGTGATATAGATAGAGTGTGCTAATGTTTTACGATAATCATTTTGATAATCATAAAATGTCTGAGGATTTTTGTTGTTCAGCATTGCCATGTTGCTAATAAAGATGGCTTACTTACTTAATGGATGCAAACTCACTCACAAACAAACAATAGTAACACCACTGCATGTGTAAAGGCTGGAGCTGTGTGTAAGTCAGTGTAAGGTAACCAAAATGAGGAATTAACCACTTTTCTCTCTGCTGTATCTTTGTGTCTTTGTATTCTTGTGTGTGTCTTGCTGTGTTGTGGTCCCTGTATGTGTCCTTCTGTTGTGTGTGTTTTTGGTTAGAAGCTCTGCGGGGGGTGACCATGGTTGAACTGGTAAAGAAAGAGGGCAGTACTTTAGGACTAACCATCTCCGGAGGAACAGACAAAGACGGTAAACCACGGGTATCCAACCTGCGACCGGGAGGACTCGCTGCAAGGTCAGGGTAACAGATATAATAGTTTTAATCCTGCTGACGTACAATGTGGTGACAATTTGATTATATTATACGATATTGTTAAAACATTTTAAGAATCCTTGACCAATAGTACTACTATTACTACTAATTTTCCTATGTACGTTAAATATACAATACCCCGGATCACTGTGGCATTCATGTTCATCAAGATTAATGGCTCAATTAAAGTGCTTCAGGGCATTAATTAATGAATTAATTGTCATTAATCGTAGAAGTACCAAACTCAATCCAGTCTTCAGGGTCTTCATGGTATGTGTGCAAAAGTTGAAAAAGATCCGGCAAAGACTTTTGCGTTATTGCTTTCACAGCTTAAGGTCATTAATTAATTAATTCATAAATATGAATTGTAGAAGTACCAATATCAATCCAGTTTGGCGTCTTTGTGATATGTATCTGTGTCTAAAATTTGAAAGTGATCGGGCAGTTTTATAGATATATATATATATATATATAATATTTCAGACAGTTTACTTTACATCATAAAACAAGGCTCGACAGTCAGCTTTTTTGTTTTATTTTTGGAAACCTCCAGACTGCATATTGTTGCTCCTGTCTGCTTATGCAGACTTATGGGGGTTATACGGTTCTACAATCTCAATACAAAAATATTTTCCACACAGAAGTGACCAGCTAAACATTGGTGACTACATCAAGTCTGTGAACGGCATTAACTTGACCAAATTACGGCACGAAGAGATCATCAGTTTGTTAAAGAATGTGGGAGAGAGGGTCCTGCTGGAGGTGGAGTATGAACTGCCCCCTACAGGTAAAACATGGAATTACTTATTATTATTTGCAGAAGTTTGCGTCGTAATATCCAGTTTACACGTGTTGTTTGGCAGAACATTTTAATAACCCTGGTGAATGCCACAGACACTTTCATTTCCCCTCTAGATAATATTTTCTACTATCAGTTATTTGGTTATTTGGATATTGCAAAGACACATAAAAAGCAGATTCTCATAACGTTACTATGGTGAGGCCACCACACCAACATACAGCTATATTAACACAGATTTCATCTCATCTTTTTCACAAATAATTAAAATTAAAAAATCACTAATAATAACATGTTTTTTTTAGTTTTGTTTTTTTTATAATTAATAACATCTTTTTTTCTATCTTTCTTTTTTTACCTCCTTTTTGAAGCACCAGACAGCAGCTCAGGGGTAATTTCAAAGACAATCGACATCTGTTTGAACAAAGAGGGCTGCAGCTTTGGCTTCGTCATGAGAGGTAACAATTCTTTATTAACCGTGCTTAGTGTATACGAACATTACACTAGACTTGTTGTAAGATTCTGTTTGTTTTGTGCTTTGAATTTAGGTGGCACACATGAAGACTGGCACAAGACTCGCCCCCTAGTGATCACCTATGTCAGACCAGGGGGTCCTGCAGATAGGTGAGAATGAAAAATTCTGTACAGACAAAACATCACAAAATTGTTGCTATTCCCAGTACAATTATCATGCCTATCAAAGGATTGATTTGGGTGAAATCTCAATAATGAAAATACTGTGTTGTGGTGGTTTCTGATGCAGTTTATACACACACCAGATGACAACATTAAAGTGATCTATGGTGATTCATGCTGATGTAAATCTGACTAACATCTAACTGTCAGTGATGCAGTGAAGCTGAGCTGCAGTGACACACATGTCCCTAAGCTCTGTTCACTAAAAGGCCCAGACTGTGTCCCACTGTTAGACAGGAGCAGTCAGCCCAGGACACTGTCCCGCATGGGGCTAATCTGACAACATCTCATCATTCACCCACTACCATGGAAATACTGGGGGGTTTAATTCCAGAGTTTAAAGAGAAGAATTATTTTACATCATTTGAAAGTTCCGTTGTATTTGTATTGTATTTCATTTTATGCTGTTGTTATATATACTATTACTATATTAATACTATTTATTACCCAAAAACTACTATTTATTACCCATCAAAATATCAGAAGTAAATACAAAAACATTTCTACAATAATAATGAGCTGCATATGGTAAGATACAATATTTCTGATAGTTTACAATACTCCGTTGTATTTGTTGTGGTTCCAGTTTATAAACTTATTTCAAAGTAAAATCTTTCCAAATTCCCATCCTTCATAAGAATTCATAATAAATGCTGGATACATTTTTGCTGACATGAACTTCAAATAATACATTCGAAAAATGTGTCCTTCAAGGTTCACGACAATTGCACAAACCTCAGTCAATATGGTCAACTAACTTCCCCTCAGTCTCAGCAAAATCTACTTTAAAATGTGATGTGCAAATGATCTATTGGGGTAGTTCAATATGAAGAATGTCTAAAAACATGCATGTGATCGATGAATGAATTGCCCCTGATGAATAAACCACTGGTCAGATTGTAGGCCCTTCTTTGCTGCTATAGGCTCCAGTCATCCATGGCCCCTTTTGGGAATAAGACGAAGATGAATAAAGAATAATGGGTCTTTGCTCAGTGGAGGATTTGCCCTGACACGTACAGCACACGGACCACAATAAGTGTGCATTAGGCATTAGGCATTATTAGGGCTGCACAATATGAGAAAATATATATAGATTTTCAGTAACTGTTGAATATTGCGATTTTGATATTATTGCGATATTGTGATGGAAACTCTATTCTGCAGAAAGAGACAAATATAAATACATCTATTATAGTGGAATTTCAACAATTCTTTTATGCCCAGCTCCATTTGAAAAATGCTTTAAACAGTGTCAGATTTAAGAATGTCATTATTGTGATGTATTGCAGATGCTTGGGATAGGGATATTGCAACAGCAGATTGCGATAACAATAATGTTGCAATATATTGTGCTGCTTTAATTATATTGTATTTTATCTTGATTTATATTAATCCCTTTTGAGAAACAAGAACAGTCGGAGGATTTTATCATTCATATTTTGTTTTTACCATACTGTCCAATTATGATAATCTTAATTGTTCTTCCCTTACAACAGGACCACTACATGATAAAAAATAGAACAAAATCACTGTGTTTTTTCGTGTCTTCAGGGAGGGTACTCTTCGTCCCGGGGACCGTCTCCTCAGTGTTGATGGGGTTCCGCTGCACAACACCACTCACAGTGAAGCCCTCAGTATCCTGGCTGCGTGTGGACAGGAGGCACTCTTTCAGATCGAGTATGATGTCACTATCATGGGTGAGAGACTTTAATTTCAAACTGTTTGTAGCACACCTGAATAATGTTGTTCATTGTTGAACTAGAAGCTGCATTATGGTTGCTTCTACTAAGGTTGTGAAGGAGATTGACGCACGCTCAAACAAACTAAATCAAACATGCTGAAAAATGATCATCAGAAATAGCATTAAACCTCGTGTCTCAAGCTATGTGGAAGTGTAGAAGAGCGGGTTAAACACATTATTGCTCCAACCTCAAAGCTAAAAGGCCGCTTGAGGCCAGAGTCCCTCCTGGTTCTTAAAACAGAAATTAAAAGCTGTTATGGATTTTGATGTGTTGGCATTTCCCGTTCCCTCCAGCTCAGCTCAGCCTAAACTGCTCCATTTAGCTCACCCAGAATGCATTGCAGAGATTTCCCTGGTCATCAGATGTGTGTTGGTTTAAAAAACGATTTGGCCTGAAGCTTAGATCCTCACCAGCTTATGGCACAGGAAGGAGGAAAAGCCTAGTGCTATTTCTCTAAGCTTTTATCTCACTTCTTCAAGAATCTGGAAGTGGATCATTGGAAACTGGTTCAAATAAAAGTTCCTTTTTCCAGACACTGTTGCAAACGCGTCCGGTCCATTGTTGGTGGAGATTGCCAAGTCGCCGGGGGCAACGCTTGGGATAACGTTAACATCTACATCCCACAGAAACAAGCAAGTCATCATTATTGACCGGATTAAACCAGGAAGTGTGGTGGACAGGTATTGTTGCTTATGCTGTTTTTGTTCAAAAATTAATTTTAAATTCTTACTGTTTATTTCTAGATTTGTATTTTTGAGTGCAATAATGCCAACAACTTCCTTGTATATCCCTTTAAGGCCACTTTTTGCCCTGCTGGCCACACCCATGACCAAGCCTGTTTTTATATTTATTATAAAAGGCTACTCTATGGCCATGTTTTGGAGATTTAAGTCCATTGCTTTAGTATTGCAGGTAGTCCCTGCCTCAAGTGGAGGAGTTCAAGTATCTTGGGGTCTTGTTCACGAGTGAGGGAAGGATGGAGCATGAGATTGACAGGCGGATCGGTGCAGCCTCGGCAGTGATGTGGTCGTTGTACCGGTCTGTCGTGGTTCCGACTCTCACCTATGGTCAT
>JAVQKC010198569.1:0-21531 GCA_036025475.1 Philypnodon macrostomus | reverse complement strand
ATTATTGTTATACTTATTATTGTTATTGTTATTATTATTTTATTTATTTATTACTGATTTATTTAATTCTTAATTTGTTAAATAAAGAGATTGGAATTTTTTTTAACAAAGCTTTTGTGGAAAACCTGATGCGGCCCAGCCTCACCCAGACTCTACTTCGAGCTGCCCCCGGGTAAATTGAGTTTGAGACCCCTGCTCTAGATAGATACTAATGATACTTTTTAGTGAATTGTGTAAAGGCCTATTTTCCTTTGTAACTACAGTAGTATTATTCAAACATGTTCCTATTTCTGCAGTAAACTTGCAGTTGTTAAAGAGGGGGATAAAAAAGTAGGACTCTACACCATTTTTGTGAACCCTGCAAAAACACATCACTTTGCTGTTGGTGGAAGAGATCAGTATGTCAGGTATTGACACATTTTCTACTTTGTAAACAGTAATTCGCTTTTAAGTCTTTAACATTATACATTTTAATACATCTAGGATATATGACCAGAGGAAGATAAATGAGAATGACAATAATGGTGTACTTAAAAAGTTTTGTCCATCACATCTGGTGTCCAGCGAGTCCAAAACCAACATAACCTGCCTTGTGTACAGTCATGATGGCACAGGTACACTAGTTACTGTCTGCAAACGCATGTAATGATAGCTGTGTTGTATAAGTTATAAACACGCAGTTCTTCTGTTCTTGAAATCTGTTCTTTTCAGAGCTCCTGGCCAGTTATAATGATGAAGACATCTACTTATTTGACTCTAACCACAGTGATGGGGCTGACTACCTCAGAAGATACAAGGGTCATCGCAATAATGCCACAGGTCTTATACTTCAATTCAATATACACCTTTTGCTTTAATAATGTATATAAAACATGGTATTAATAATAACCGTTAGTACTTCAGTAATGTAAATATATTTGTCCTCACAGTGAAAGGGGTGAACTTCTATGGGCCTTGCAGTGAGTTTGTGGTCAGTGGCAGTGACTGTGGACACATTTACCTGTGGGACAAATACTCTGCGCGCATTGTCCAGTTTATGGAGGGCGACAGAGGCGGAGTGGTGAGTGGATCCTGGACAGTAAAATCTATAGTAAATTTATTGTGTAAATGTTATATGGACTATCTGATTGTGTGCTTTATGAACATTACATGCAGATAATTAACCCACTGTAAAACTAAAAGAAAGGATGTAATCTTTCGTAATCTCTAAGAAGCACGTGTCACTATTTATGATTTAACACATTTGCTTGTTATTCTTGGCTATCGCAAACCTTCACTCACTTGCATAAGTTATTCACAAAAGAAATATTACATTTCTGTATAGGTAAATTGCTTGGAACCACATCCACACCTGCCAGGAATGGCCACAAGTGGTTTGGACCATGATATCAAACTCTGGGCACCCACTGCTGAAACCCCAACAGCACTTAAAGGCCTCAAAGAGGTAAAACTTCTAACTCGTGCTTTTCAAATGCAGTTGCATTAGTAAACAGACGGAGGAAACATGCTATTATGTTGACAATTTGAATGCATATTATTCCTGGTAAATGTTATTATTGAAGGTCATGAAGAAGAACAAGCGTGAGCGAGATGAGGACAGCGTTCGTCATGGCGACCAGTACGACACTCAGCTGCTGTGGTTCCTGATGAGACACATGAGGAACAGACGGCCGCAGAGGGTGAGCTCAACACAAATCACCAAAATGTAGATTAGTAGACTTTAATATAAAACCAGAATAAATGGAGTTGACGTTAAAATTCAGATTGATTTGTTGCCCAGTTTTATTCAGTTTTGAAAAACCACATAAGCATCACTCCACTCACCACTCATGGAAAAGCAAACATGATAACGAGATGCATGCTGCATGTTAGCGATGTTAGCTTAATCTGTGGCAAAATAGCCCCAGTGTAGAGACAATTTAAACATGTCCTCGACTCTGGCTTGTAGCAATAGTTCTCACTTCTATTATAGTTAGTCAGTGCAAATCAATTCACATGCTGCCTGAAAATTCTTATACATTCTTGAGTTCAGAGGTGGGTAGCCATGAGTTACATTTACTTGAGTAACCTTTTGAATAATCTGTTTTGCTAAGACTAGTTTTGATGCACAGTACTTTTTACTTCTACTTGAGGGATATTATTAAGTAACGTTATTGGAATGAGCTATTCTCACATCTCTGTAAGGATTGGTGTTTCTTGGGAAATTTTGTGACCTAATTTGTTTTTGAAGATGTAAACTACATTTTAGTTAATGTTTTTTTGTTTATTTGATCAGACCTTCAGAATAAAATCAGACATTCGACATTACAGCTCCTTAGTACTTGAGTAGCCTTTTCCCCAAATACATTTTTACTCTTTTAGACAGTTTTTACTTCTCCTTGTGTAATATAATATTGACATAATTGAAGTTCTTAATAGCTTACCTGGTTAAATAAAGGTTTAAAAAAATCTGGCTAATCTACTTACCTCTGCTTACTATTACTTGGGCCTCTTAAGATCCATGTTTGGGGGGAAAATAGCTCTTTCAAACAAAAAAACCCATTAATACATTTCTGTTTCATCTCCACAGGCCCGGCGTGAAGGCGCAGACCCGGACACAGATGAATCATGGAGCTCCCCAGACTCTTCCGATGAGGAGGAGGGAGGTCCAGACCACGTCCAGTGCATGTCGTCATGAGCCACACACACATTCAAACACACATACAACACACCACACATTACATACATAGATTTACAATTTATTGCCCTTGAATTGATGCACATAGGTACACTATTGCTACTGGCACATTCAGAAAAACATTGACGAGCCACATGTTTCTTACACAGAAAAACATCTATATTTACATCCAAAAATGCAGAAAGACGAATGCTTTCACCTCTACGCCCAACCGTGTGAAATATTTAAAGGCTTTCTCTGATGATAATTGTACAAAAAGATTATAAACTACTCACTTGTAGGCCCTTTTTTCGTCCATGCATTTTGTCAAAGCTAGTATCCCAGAGCTAAGAATTGTCTGTATGGAAAAGGGGGCCCCTTCATTACATTAGATACCTTTTTAGTAACAAAAGCTAAAACACCAGCATTACTATTTATTACAATTGCAAAGGGAGACTGCTCAAAGGAAGGATTTTATACCCGAAATGTCATTTCTACTTCCCATACATTTGAACGAGGGGTATACTCAATACCCTCCTCTTCCTTGTATTGTACTGGTTTCTGGCCCTGGCCAAAGCATAGGTGTGCATTTTTCACTTTCCAAGGACTACTACTAAATCTCGAACATGCTGCGTCGGCCATTTGTTTGACTTCCTCCCTTCACTGCTCTGTGCACTTCGAATCAGGGATGAAATCGTTTTAAGGCTGACACTGGATTTCGATTTCTTCTTGTTTCTCGTTCTCCAAAGTGAATTTAGTCTCTTTTTGTTCCCAAGCCAGAGGTGTTTTCCTCCAAGACTACAAACTCCAGCTGTTTTCTGACAATGGTTTCTTTGCTTCCACCAGCCTCCCTCCCCTCTCTCCTATCACTCACATATGGCAGGTTATTGTCAGTTCACCGAATCGAGTGAATGTGAAAATGCAAAGGTAGACTGAAGTTGAGCTGTTAATGAAATATCTCTGGTGAGGTGGTTTTTGAGCCTGACTTGACCTGGATCAAATTAAAGCACTACCCACAAGTCAAAGATTGGAGTGATTTAATAATGCACTTAGAGTCTGAAGAGTTGAGTGTGCCACATTCGCTTCAGACAAAAAAAGGTTAAGTTTATAGGCTCACTGGAGGAACCAGAGGGAGGCCGGTCAGTGTGCTTGCCAGCCATTTGTTGTGTGAGAGCGATAAAGTCCTGCTTTTCTCATTTTCTGAGAACTCTAGTTAGAATTTATATGTACATATATAAATGTATATTAAACTGTAAAAAAAAATTACTAGCAAATGCTATTTGACTTAAAAATGTCATTGATTGGTAATGATGCAGAGGTTTATATTATATATGAGGACAAAGTACTTTTAAATCAACAAAAACAAAAAACAATTATTTTTCTTTTGGATGACATCACTCTGTTATGAACAGAAACACTGTCATTGAAAGTATTAAATATTTGAGTCTCTTCCTTGTTCAAGACAAGAAAACATATTTCATTTCCAGATCAAAGCCATAATTTGTGATAAATGTATCCAGATTTACCACTGGCTATTTTTGGCATCTTGTGTACATTGAAGGCTTTTGATGAACATTTTCCACAATCGCCTAATACTTCATCAGTTTGGTTGGAAATATGTACGATTTGTGCAATAAACAAAAAGACTATGCGCTTGTCATTTATTTAATGGACCCGTTGTGCAAATTGGCTTTCAAACCATTTAGCTGATTTGAGCTGTTTAACAGCACAATAATTTGTGTAAACACATGATTGAAATTATCACAAAAGCACCATAAAATCTACAAAGGCATATACACTGCTGTATAGAAAACAAACACGGCTAGTCACTTGTACATGTTTTTTATTCAACAGAGCTTTGAAAATTTAACTCAACATCCTGCCTGTAACACACACTTCAGTCACACCAAACCCTTTTGATATTCACACAGACATAAACCTAAGACACAGTTAAGGCTATTCTCCATACTACAGCTCTGAAATATTTTACAAAGTTACAAATTCACTTGTGAAAATGTAGTGGTCAAACAATACATGCACACACACACTGACAGGCCACACACTCACTCATCACCAAGTACTTTTGTTCAGAAGTCATACAAATATACAGTGAACAATCAACAAGAAGAATACATTACTCGGTACAAAACGCCCTTTGCAGCTCATCCCATCGAACACAAATCAAGTGTTTTTGGAAACAAATGAAAATCCATTGGCATGAGAAGATCTTACAAGCATCAGGTTTTAATATCACTTCACTTTATATTGAGTTTTGCTTCAGCATGTGGAAGCTGTGGTCGAATACAGTGGTTCTCAGACTGTGGTATGGGTGGCACACACAGGCTCCTTCTAGTGGTACCCAAGACCTATTGCAGCTCATGTTTTGGTCTTGGTCTAATTTTAGTTTATTAAAATGGCACCTGTAAAGCCAAATATTTTCTGTGGCAGTAAATTTTGAGAACCACTGGTTGAATACATATCAAATGTAGTCCGCCATTAGCCTATACAGAGTAGATTATACATAAAATAGTCACCATAGGCTTTCAATGTCCCCTTTTTTGCTCATATGCACACTTCAGGTTTGAAAAAAAAGTCATGGTTACTCCTTGTACTCTACAAAATGCTGCAATCTTTTCCGATGCTCTGCTGCCATCTGGACAGCACTGTGGGTCACAAAGAATAACATTAATACATTGTAGATGTATTATATATAAATAAATATACCCAACTTTCTGTGACTAGTATACATGCGAGTGTCATACTTGAGGTGATCTCCGAATGTGGTGGTTATCCTGTAGATGGCAGTCTTGAGCGTGGCCCTCAGAGCGAAGCGCAGTGTTTTGTAACTACAGTCTCCCATGTTACTGCTCGAACGGGCTGGTTTACTAGAGGCATGAGGCAGCTTAAAGTGACGGTCTACGGCCTGAGGAAGCACAATTAATATGTATATTATTAATCGAGTGACAGGCAATTAAATACAGCCAAAAATGTAAGGAAATTGTTGAATTAATTCTCTGTACAAAGATGATTACATGATTTGTGCACAGAATTGCCATCTCATATTGACTGTAGTGTACAATTTAAAAGATTAGTCCAATAAATACATAGGGATAATTCAAGGTTAAAATGTTCAGCCCTTTTAAAATAGACTTTACCTCTTGTAGAACCAACATTGAACTGAGAATGCTGGGTAATGTAGTTTGCACAACCCCAAACTGGTCTTCAGTGAAAGATGCTTGAACAAGATAAGACAGTCCTGGAGAGAGATACTTTAGATTAGTGTTCTGGGTTGACCAGACTACATATTTGAAAAACAGTTTGTTTTTTGTTTTTTTTACCTTCTAGAGCCCAGATGTGAGCCTGGCTGTCTGCAAAAAGCGCCTGACTGGACGCTTCTGGAAGCTGTCAAAAATATTATACATTATCAACACTACAAGGCCAGATGGATTTACACTTGGTGCCTTAGATGTTAGATAAACAAGGATTAGTAAGACTACACTATGTCACACATGCATCATTTAAGGAGATACATAAGCCACCAACACAGACACTCAAGCGCCATTCAACCAATAGGAAACTAGACTTAAGATACAGTATAATGCTAGTGTGTGGTCCAAAAGTGGACTTCTAAGTCAATGATCACCTACTTAATTGTGGATTGAGCAAGTTACAATGATTGGCGGGTTAAGAAAACCGGTGTGTTACGGGAATCCCTAATTCAAGCTTTTAAGGTAATTAGGTAGACTCGCAGTAATGGCAGGGACAGTGGAAAGAGTCTGCAATAGTAATGTGTGCAACAATTAAGGGCTGAAACCAGTCTAAATTAGTCATGCATCTAGAGGACATTAAAAGAAAAAAAGGTCTACAAAGTGAATGGTGGCATGCAGTGAAGAAATCATTCATCATACACCTAAAGGGAGATGGTGAAGACATGCTACAAAGTCTTACCTTGTTAAACAAATACATTATCAGCACTCGCTTTGCCATGAAATTTTTAACCTGAATGGGACAGTTTCAAGTTGCTTCATGAATAATACAAAAACATTTTCAGCTACCTATACAGTTTGGCTTTACACTACCTAACAAAAATATGATCTAAAATGAATACTTAATTCATATATTTTCTTTTTTGTGAATATTAACACATAAGCATCGCTGTTTGTACTGTTTATTGTGCATCGGGACAATATAAGCTGTAAATGTTTAGCTAAAAAAAAAAGAAAAAGCTTTCATTAAATAATGAACATGAATACCTGATCTCTTCTGTTCTGGAGGAATTGAGCCAAAAAGCCGGGTTTGGATGCTTCCTGTTTCGTAGATGAGACTGGGGCAGGAGACGGTGGAGGGCTGCCATTGGCATTAGAATCTGCAACAAGATCATCATCATCATCATCCTCTATTTTGCCCATCAAATGGCTCAATTAAGAAGCCACAAGACATGCCCTTTACAACTACTGCGTGCCACCAGCGCATCAGTGCATGTGTACAATGGCACATGTACAATGTTTTTTTTATTCTGCTACAATCATATTCTCTGACTGTTCCCTAAAATGAAGGCAGTTTATTTTGTTATGTTTCAGGCAAAATATAGCTTGATAGATTTGCCAGACCTAGCTGCTGCTTCCCCACTCATCCTACAAAAGCCTTACATTACTGCAACATTTTTAAAACACCATTAACTTATAAATACTGGTATTAATGTTTAATTCCTAAGATTCACTCTCATGTAAATCTAAGAACGTTTTTTACATTTGTTCTAATTCCATAAACTGTATTTAATATAATATTGGTAATTACATATTTATAAATGCTTTATTTCTGCTAAATCGAGGTGAGCTATTGTAAAGTGTCACCCAAATCTGCACTGTTTATACATATACTCAGTAGTGACAAGTTATAAATGCAGTTATGTCCCTATTTAACCTTTAAGCAGTACTTTATCAAAAATAGTTAAATTTTTATTTTATTTTTAATAGGGCTCCACCATAGTCTCTTCTATTAATGGATCCTCCTCTCACCTGTTGATGTGGACCAGAGTTTGGGGCCTCTCCGGGCGATGTGGGGGCTCTGAACTGTCCCGTGCCAGGGCGAATACTGCTCTAAGGGGGCAGCAGTGAGACGGCGGAGGGCAGGAGAGGAGAAGGGACTGTCTAGGTCTGGGGTGAACGGTGCAGTCAAAGGACTCTGGGAGCCCCCGGCGATGGACCGGGCAAACACTGACGCTGGGGTTTTCAACAGAGCAGCAGGACGAGGGGTGAAGGGGTCATCACCTGAAGTTACTGAGACAAACCACAAGAGAGAACTTGCACGTCATTGTAAAATGGAAGGGCAATGATGGCAATAAAAAAAAATAATGTGAAACAATTATTAGAAATGTTAGTACTTCTGCAGGAAAGTGGCTGTAAGTTAAATTCTTCGACAACAAAATACAGATTCTCAGGGTTGAGATTTCTCTTCCGGTACTCAATGTCGTTGTTGTGGTGAACTGGTGAATCTAAAATGATTCTAGTGAATGAACGGCTGTCTAAGTGTCAGTCCTAAAAAAAACTATCCATTGTCAAGGATGGGTCCTGCTTAAGGTCACTTGCATCCACCAGCAGGTAAGATAAACCTAGAATTTGTATTAATTTGTATATTTCATAAAATAGTACAATACTGTATTCAAGGTGCATTTTAATGATTTGAATACATAGGTGTGTGATGAAAATAAGCTCTAAACTTTGTGGATGCTAAAAGTCTAACCTGATGACCCAGATGAGCTCTTCCTCTCACTCCCGGCGGACAGTGATTTAGCTCGGCCGTTAGTCGCCACCGTGTCATGATATGCTACAAGCCTCTGTGTCAAATCAGACAGCAGAGAAAGACACTCTTTACTGATGGCATTCCAGTTATGAGGATGGCCACCTAAGAAGAAATAAAACAGGCAACTGATATTACCACATTACTGACATAATGTAAATGTGTGTACCACAGTGAAAAGTACCTGGCTGACTGAGACTAAAGACCTCAGAGCGCCGTAATGGGGAGTGCTGAGAGAGCAGAGCTAGATCTTGCAGGGCTAAAAACTAAAAAAGGAAGACACCAATTACACATTTATAATCTAAAACATAGAATATATAACATTTTCTATCATCCTTTATTTCACAATTTACCTTCAGAATCATTGGCTGCTTCTCCATCAGAACTTTTGGCAAACATTGGTGGGCATCATCAGTGAAAGAGGACTGCACTGGAAAACTGTACAGCTACAATCCAGCAAAAAAGGATTAGGCTTAGACAATACAAAAAAAAAACCTTCACCTTCGATCATCATGTAGCCTTAATTATAATTAATATAAGTTCAATTACTAACCAGGCCAAGACTAAAAGAAATGAAAGATCTAAAATGATGACTTAATGTAGCATCAGGTCAAGATTAAGACTGTATGACCCACAGTTTATGGCTGCATTTATACCATTTTTGACAGACAAAATAGAATCGTCTACCAAAGCAGCTTACACACAAAGCTGTAAATAAAGTTATTTTGAGAAAAAAAATTAGTTTTTTGTACCTCAGTGACAAAGATCCTGAAAAGCTGCAGGGTGATGTACCACGTGAAGAGGAGGAAGGTGGCACTGATCCATATGTGGTAAAGTAAGGAGAGATCCAGGAGGCCGCCTATTGTGTCCAGAGGGTGCACAGAGCTGAGGACCACATTACACACAGATGCATTATTAAGACAATACAAATCTATTTAAAGTAGTGGGAGGTCAATAACATAATGTCATCGAGTAAAACGCACTGACCGGTCAACTTCCATGTTCAAAGTTTTACAGATCCAGCCTCTTGGGACATGTCCTGTGGAAAATAAGAAAAATGCTGAGTGCGTTCTGTTAATTATTACTGACAATAAGGTCCATACGCTTAATATCGATGAGATTTAGTCAATAAAATATCAAATGTCCTTTGTTCAATGGACCTGGTTATTCTTAAATATTCTTACAGTTTGGGCTTGTTACATCTTATTTTCATTTCCTTGATGATTATTACTAAGCATGGTTAATTAGCCACACATTTGTAGCCCATTGTATAAAGTCACAAAATGTTTGGGCTATTTAACTTTAACACAATGATACAACAGCATATCATGAAAGTAAGTCATTTGTCTAGAAATTATAGGTTATATTGCATTTTAGGAGCAATTTTACCTGAAAATCAAATGTACATTTTTAGATTGCCAAGGCCCATGTACTGATTTGGACGTGGTAACCAGCCCTTACACATTATAAAACATCTAAATAGTAACTGACTTTTGAGGCAGTTGTGACTTACCCAAAAAGTAATACAAGACAATGTAGTTTCTGAGAGAATAAAGTGCTTGAGTGATGCTGCACTTCAACACCAGAGGTATGGATCCCTTAAAGTGCAGGTATTTGTATTGCTGATAAAAGAGAAAGTCAGTCAAATAGTTGTAGTATTAACTCATTATATACCATTATCCATATCACTGTCCAGTTCTTTTAATACCTGCCTATGGTCTAATGATGACAAACATAAGAATGACCTGTCATTAACTGACAAAGCAGAAAAAGTAATGTGTAGCAGAATTACTAATTGTGAGACAACCTAGTCCATCTCATATATGCATAGATTGTTTTATTTAGCAATGGAGAAGGATGTGTTATATTACAAAGATCACAAAACAATAAGCTTCTCACGTTTTATGCCATAACACAAGATGCATTTGAACGGCATACCTGCACTGTTTGGAAAGCAACATAGTTCATGTTGTGGATGACGCCCAAAAGACACTGAGAAAATCCAACAAAAGCTCCAGCCAACAGAAGGAAGAGGTGATACTCATTGAGACACATCTGAGCAGCACTGAATAAATCAAAAATACAACAATTAGAAACTGATACTGTTGGTGTAACATTTCAGAAACTACTTACCCATTACTCTGAGCACAAGAGTAACCAAGGGTCTCATATCTGCCCCCAATGGTGACAGCGCAGCACCAGGCCACTATTACTCCCATAATGCAATGCATCAGCGAGTTGAAAAACTGACGAGGGTGGAGCAGCTGACACAGCAGGGCGATTTTTGAGCAAGCTATAGATGGGATTACTATTAAAAAAGAAATTAGTGAAAAAAAGAATATTCAACAACTTCATTAATAGAAATTTCTGCAAAAAGATTCTACATGTACCTGTGTAATACTCCAGGTTCAGAAAGCCAACCACAGTTATCACTCCACACAGAAGGATGAAGCAGAAAATGGCACTTATACTGAATAGGAGTGACAGGCATTCTGTGGGAGAATAAATGTATTTTTATTTGTCCAAAGACAAGTTCAAAAGATGAGCATAATTAATGAAAAAATATAGTCATTTTATATATTTTTCTTGTTATTATACTGACCTGATATCCACTGAATTGGGTGAAAAACACTAAATCTACAGAGGAATACAAAAACTGCGGTGGTAGGAGGCAACAAGAGGACCGCCCAAGCAATACTGGCAGCAGCTCTCCAACAAACCACCTGCAAAGACAGACCAACATAATATCAATAGAAGGAAATTATCAAATATTCATGAACTACATGTCTGCTGTCGAGAGTTGATTCTGAACTTCAGCAACAATAACCTGAAAGCCTCGTGCCAGATTTAAGATACCACCACTGTAAATATCACAACAGGCTCATCTTAACGGGTAAAAACGTACAGTACAGTCACATTTATTACTCAAAATATAACATGTAACTGTGACTCATTCAATGAATCATGTTGTTTATTCATTTGTATAGTTACTTTATATTTTGTGATGCGAGATCCCACCCCATAAATGTAAACTACAACTTATAAGGCGTTCCCAGAGAATACAACGTAATTGCTGCAAATCATTTTTCAAACTTTAGCATGGTCAACTAGAAAAAGCTAATAACATTACCTAGCAGGTTAGCGCTTAGTGTTTTTATTTCCTTTTTGATTACAAAGCGGGTTGAATACTCACCTTACGGACAAACCAACAACTTTGCTGGGCCGAAAACATCATGTTGTCCTTTATAGAGAACCACAGGCAGAAATATTTTCTTCGGATCTCCTCCTGTCAAACTATTTTCCTTCAGTTTTCCACATCGCGCCACATGCATTCAAAGGACCTCCGCCGGACCGCGACATAGGCGTCCGTCTTAATGCCTGCTGCCAGCTCTTCAAACAGACCAATTACTGCCTGCTTGGTTTAGCTTGGTTTATATAATTTTTCAAAGCCAAACTAGTAAATGAATGAAAGAACGTGCTGCAGCACTGCGTGTTGTAAACATTATCAAATGATTTAATTACATTTAGGTACCAATACATGCCATGAATAGGCTTTTCTTTCAAGAAAAATCTTCTGAACTAGTGTATTTGAAATATATACATATATCAATGAAAAATATGAGTCTTTTACAATGCAGATCAGTTATGAATGCCTTTGTCATGGTGATAGCCATTTCCATAACTTGGGAAACTGTGTTTATCCAAAACAGTCTTTTTGTCATTGTCCCGAGCGAATGGCTTAGTTTCAAAGGCATTGGCGGGCAGCTTTTGAGATAATCCAATAGACATTTCAGTCTGAACATGTCTGTGGGTTAACTGTTTCTGTCCAGGTTTTTGGTTAATTGCAGGAAGAGCAAGTTGCTCCCTCTGAACCTTCTTGTCTTCCCACAGCTTCAGCAGACGGCGCTGATTATTTGTCATGTCCTTCAGGTTCTGCTGCAGAGACTGCACTTGGTCCTCTAACAGTGTTTTGGAGGTTACTGTATTAGCCAGCTCTGACGTCAGATCATCAATGGTGAGGCTGAGTTTTCCAGTCTTCTCCACTAGAGAATTGCACTCACGGTCCTTTTCGTGCAGGTCATTGATTATGTCCTTAGTGGTCTTCCCGTTGAACTTGGGGCTAGCCTCCAGTCCAATCTCAGTGCGAAGAGTCTTCACTTGTTTCCTCAGCTCCTTGTTGTCCATTGTCAGGGTCTTGAGTTTCTGCTTGAGAGCCTCAGTGGAGCGCATACGTGATTCATACTGCCTTAGCTTCTCTCTCAAAACACTTTCTCTGTGCAAAGCATCATCTCTCTCCTTTCTGCACTTCTCTAAAAGTTTAAGGGTCTCAAACTTGGAAACTTTTGCATCTTTTCCATTTGATGAGGCCATCCTTGAGCAAGGTGTCAGATCCTTAGGTTTATAAGTGCAGAAACATTGTCTCAAAACACAAAAGTCAAAAATGTCAAATATTAAAATAATCCTTAGCCATTTTTTTGATAAATCCTTTCACAAGCGCAGGCAGTCGGCTGCATCGTCTGGACTGAGGCAGGTGACATTCTCGGTACAGAGATATCTCTCCGACAGGCTGCTCCTGTGTAACTCAAAGCTGGGGCTAGAATGACCATTAATTAGGGCGCCACCATCCTTTTGACACAGTTTCAAGTGACACAATTTTTTTGTTTTGTTAATTAATGTAAAAACACTAGTCAGTGGAAATAACAAACAGGTAAGAATTCAGAGTCCGATGGTACCAACTAGTTTGAATAAAGAGGTTGCACACAGGTTGCATTTTCCATCGCAGGTGACCTGTGCATCACACCGTGACACACTGGAGTCGATTAATGTCTTCACACCGTCAACATTGATGAATGAGTAGGACAAACAGTATCACCCAAATGTTGCTTTCAAGGTGGATGTTATATAGTCCTACCTCTTAGTCTCAATCTCGCTCTAAATATTTAAAAAGTCAAACTGTTGAAATGCCTGTCTGAGTCAAGTTGCCTCACGTGTGGGTCCTCACCCGATACAGGGTTGTTTTACTAAATACATGTTTATTAAAGTCAAGTAACTCTTCAAATGGCCAAACTGACTGTGAATACATTTACATATAGTCAACAGGTGGCTGTACCAGGAAGTACCGTTTACATTTTACAAAATACACACGAGACCATGAGATATAACTGTCAAAAGCAAGTTCCCACATAGATATTTATTTTTTCCCAGAGAGAATAATCATTTGAATGTAATGCATGTGTTACAAAAGTATTAAACGTTACATATTTACACTGCATCTTTGGCATTTAAAAGTGATTAATAAGACAAAACAAGAATTATTAAAAATCACTCCCAAACCTAAATAGTACATTGCTTTTAGTAATTTATACAAAATTGAATTATACAATGTACACATTTCTATACAAGCTAGTAATAAAAATAATTTAACAAAGAAGCTCTAGGTGGAAAACTACCATACTTAAAGAGATCGTCTGTGCTGTGTAACACCATACACCATTTATCTCCAAGGAAGTTTAGAACCCATCCCATTAGAAATAACATACTCTGTACCAGTGTTCATTTCCAAAGGTCATGTAGCTGGACTAGGCTCTGCACCGTTTTTAAGATCTGAACTAGAACGTTCAAGTGCAGGTGAAATCCAAACGACCCATGACATCATGACCACAGCAACCCGATTCTTACAAATAAGGCAACAAGAGACGCTGTGTTTTTAAAAAAAAAAGAATAACACTTAGAGGAAGAAATCATGTAGAGGAAGTGCAGTGTCAGGTGCCTCCATCTAGGGCATTAAATCAACACACATGTGCACACCATGACAGCTAATTAGGATGCCAATTGGAAGTAGATTTTTTATTTAGTGGTGTGTCTAAAAATGTCTACGAGAAAGTACATGGTGAACAATGGGACTTAAACATATCAGGTTTAGTGTGTGTATGTACAAAAGGGGATCATGGGTTACAATGTGTCACAGTAACTATTGTTTACCTCAGACTCGGCTTTCATGTTGTTTTTTCAATCCCAATGGTGGGAGTGGATTTTTCAGGAAACGCTTCTGGTTTGCTGAAGAAGTACATCTGCAACAAAAGAAGGCATAATCAATCAAGTGATAACGCCCCATGTGTCTGTGAGCAACTGTGCAGCAAATGTTTAAAGGTGCTCAAAGGAAATATCGCACTCTATTCATCTTAGTTAGCCTTCAGACGCTGGCTTACCTTATAGACTAATTACATGAATGCGAGCAGACACACGATCCCCTCTCGGTGAAGCTGACAGTGTTCAAATTAACAAGTTCGCTAACGGCTCATTCTCACATCAGTCACAAAATGCAGTCAAAGTTTCCAATGAATAATGTGTGGGTGTGCGTGTGTGCATGTGTGTGTGTGTGTGTGTGGGGGGTGAACTTGACACTGCTGGCAAGTTCAGTAATTTCGTGGAAGAATGCTAAAATGCCGGTGTAGTGTGCCATGTGTGACTGACATTGCCCGCACTTGTGCCAAAGTTTGGACAGGCGACAGAACTGAGAAGGCTGCTATGTTTATTGTCATCAATGCGGAGATGGACAAGCTGCTTGGATTAGTGCAGACAGTAGAAACGCGATAATGAATGCTGAATCTCATTTCCCGCAACAGATTTATTTTCCATAGCTCTTCAGGGAGACTAAACAGAGGATTATGTAAAAGTTAAAGGGTGCATTCAGCTGAGATTGTGTTGGTGTTTACCTTACAGCCAACAGCCAGCAGAACATTGAAAGTGACAATGGCAGACAGGATCGCTATAATAACTTTGGGGTGGTCGTCTCTGACTGCAGGCCAAAAGGTCATCACAAGAACTGAGCCAGAGAGACAGAGGGCTATCACAATAGAAAACCAGCGGAGCCACTCGTATGGGAGAATCCAAATTACCTGGAGAAAGAGAAAAATATGTATTAAACTGAATTAAGTAGTTTTAACAAATGTGTAACATTGAGATAAGCTCAATGTAATGCATTTGCATATGCATAATGTCATTAAATTTAATAAATTAGAACTTTTGAGCTGGAAATATCCTTCTTTTCAATATGAGTGTTTCAAGTGTGGTTTTACAGGGCTTTCTGTCTGGTCCATCACAATTTACCTTAAAACATGCTACTAACAGGTTCAGTCTGCAGACAAAGTCAGATTACTGAACAAATGTAATATTCTTCACAAAGAGCAAAGAAAAAACCAAGAGGACTGGCCTGGCCAACTGTGTTTGATAATTGCTCAAAACTGTTACAATCCATCCAAGAACCATCTCCAACTTTTGTTGTTTGATCTAGGTTTATAAAAAAGCATTGGATACATTTTTTTTTTTTTAATCATATAACTGATACTCCCACAAATACTCAAACATGTGTCCTGTTTGTTTTATATGTTTCTGTCATTGTAGAGACAGAAAGTGCGCATATGGGTGACCGAATCTTCACATTTCAATGACAAGGTACATTTTCATGAGAATCCATGGTGCTTGTCAGTGCATTTCTCCACACGTATAAATATACGTTTATCCATTTATATTGCAGTAGTTAGTCATTTTGTGTATGTAGGTGTAGTTATAACTAATCAGAAAAAATGTGCTCTTACCACTGCAGGTACATAAATTGCCAGAGAATAGCCATACACACAGACAATCTCCATAAAGGAATATGACACCAAGTTCATGACCTTGTTGCTTCTCCAAAGCAAGACACCCCAGAGTGCCAGAGGGACCAGCCATGCATAACTGAAGATGGCTGTTGCAGCTATAGTCACTGGGAAACAAAGTAAACACATTTCAGTTCATATCACAATAAACTAAGTATTGAATGTTTTAAATTATTGTTTGTTGAAGCACTCACCTTTACGAAACTCTGGGGTGTACTTGTAGTTGGGCTTGCCTAATTGCACCAAAAAGGTTGAAATATTTCCACTAATTGCAATGGCAAAGACAAGGGTGGTGCAAATCCAGAATGGTCCTGAAAGTGCAGTTGCCACATTGTATTAAATGTTTAATAACAGAAATTACAGAATCACCCCCACCCCCAAAGTAAGACATACACTAACCATATAGGTCAGGGTTTCGTCGCAGGTAGACATGGATGAAGTTCTTTCCAGGCCACGGCAATACGGATCCAATAATTCTCTCCTTCACCTAAAATACGCACATACTGTAATATAAGATTCGGTCCAAACACTGTCATTGAAAAAGGGTTTGTTCAAAAGGCATTACATGGTAGGTCTCGATGTCAAAGAATTTCTGGTAGTAGTCGAACGTCCAGAAGGCTGCACTTTTCTTTTGTCCAGACAGAAGCTTAAAAAAGTAAAAACACAGTTGCGTTTTGTTATCACGATTTAAAATGTGTGAAGCATGAGTTGTAATCTAACCTCTGTCTGGTCATCACTGGTCACTGGGTCTTCGTCAAAAACATCAGAAGGACCAGCAGCTTTTTCCCGTTTGTCAAAATTTACGTCTTCATTACTCATGTTGATTGAGACGGAATCTTTGCTGGGCTCCAGGTTACCAGAGTCATCAAAGTCTGCGTTTCAAGATACCACATTGGCCACCTATATTTCATTTACTTCATCTAATAGATTAAGGCAACCATAATATTACACTTACCGTGGAATTCAAATGGATCTTTCGTAGACGCCATTCCTAACTATTTTTCACACAGTAAACGCTTGCAGAATTGTCCTTGTGGTTTAAGATACAACACAATGTAACAAAATGTAACTTATAGGCCTTTTCACAATACGAAAAAATGAAAAGAATATTGAGGGAAAATGCTATAAAACTGACAAATGACAAAGTTCACTGCTAAGTGTGCTAACAAACTAGCTTATACTCTTCTTCACTTGGCAACACATCAGTCACAAAGAAATTAGTAATGAAAACAATATATTTAGATAAACAATACAGTAAATAAGATTTGATTATTATTGAAACGAAATTGTCCTTGTAACTTATTCTCCTAATAACGTAAAGTTTTCATTTCCCTGAAGTTTCGCAGTGTTGACTGAAGGCCGGAAAATCTACACATGTAAACAAAATGGTTTCCTGTTAGTACTTTCTTTTCATAATAATTTTATTAAAATGCTTTGTAAATGATATAAATGCTGTTGTATTACTCCACGACTGTCTGTGTGTCATTTGAGATATATAAATAAAATCAAACGACTTCAACGTTTTTTTTAAAGTCACAATAGAGGAAAAGAATATACCGGAATACACACTAGTTCAAACAATGCTTTTATTTTGAAGTCTGTATCTACCGTCGCGGACCTGCCATGCTAACAGACTAGGCTAAGCAAAAGAACTCGAAAAAAGACTAAGCTAACGCAAAATGATGGTGAAATATTCAGGCTGTCGTTCAGTATGTCCCTAAATAACCCGTTTATAGTACATGTGTAACTGTTAGATACCAAATAGGCTTTCAATAATTTAATTTGCAACATAGAATTAGCCTATGTGTCATAAGAACATTTCTGCGACCCTAATATGGACAGCAGTACCGTTTATGTACGTGAAAAGGGCAGCCTTCGTATTGTCAGTGACATAGTACTTGCACAGCCAAAGCCAGTTTCATCATGTAGAAGGACAAATCCATTTGTGTTAAAAAAGGAGCACTTTATATTCACCTACAATGCAGAGGGGAGTCTCAGATATACCCCAAAGTCTCTATTTGACATCACTTTGTTGTTTGTAGCTGATAACATTCATCATGTGGACTCTCTGGTGGGATTTCCTGAACAAGTAGGAGATAGACTCTTTGCAGCTGTAGAGGAGAATCGTATTTTTTGGAACCCTGATGTGTCCCTTAAGTCAATGCAGTTGTTCAATGATGCATATGGGGAGTTGGTACTTAGATCACTGTGTCTGCGAAATAGGTAAACATGAATAGGCATATTTTTCTGTGACATCATATTTGATAATAACTTTAAATGCTTAATTTAGGTTTCCTCTTTTTCACGAGAAAATAAATGAGATCAAGACATTTTGCGGATTGAGGACTCTGGATTTGTTTGGCTGCAGGCTTGGTGATGATCATGAGATATTTCAGCATTTGACATCCAGCACGATGGCAAGGTAAATATCTAACTTATTCAATGATCCTTTAAAATTGACTTGAAACTGGCATAAAAATCATTAAATATACTGTAGTCCATAAACATGTTTTTCATGTAAGGGGGGGTCATTGGAGATTGAACACATTTCAATATTTCTGTAAAATGTTGAAATTCAATTACTGTTATTGTATCTTGCAGCTTGGAACAACTTTTCATTGGTGGCAACAGTTTTACAGATGTGGGCATGCAGAGACTGACCACACCAATCCGAATGCTGAAGAAAGGCCTGGACTGTCTAAGATCTTTAGACATTTCATGTGAGTTGCTTAAGAAACACAAATGCTGTTTTTGTAGCATTGTAATCCATCTCTATTGTGTTCTGTGTATAGATAATCCTGTCACTGAGAGAGCTTTCAGATATCTCGCGTGCCTGACCAAACTTGAAAAGCTAGATGTGTCTGGAACTGGTATGAAGGTACTGTATGAATTTTAGTTTTAATAATATTTCTATCTTGAGATGTTATGTCACTGACTATTTTCTTTTTAGCTTGGTCCAGGTTTGAAAAAGTGCATTCTAGACCAGCTTGGGTTTATTCACTCTGAGAAACCACTGAACACTTTTGATCATTCCAAATGTAAAACACAAGGATGGGCCGAACAGGTAAAGTAGTCTTGGCAATATTGGAAAATGAATGGATTAGAAAAATAGAGCTTTCTATGACAATACAGAATAAGCTTGACTTGTTTAGTTATATGGGCCTTTTGCCATATTTAGTGTTATAAAAAATATATATGGATGAAAAGGTAGCATCAATCAAAATATATTCGGATCATTAGCTTTTTCATTTTGATGATGTATGCAAGATTTGAGGTCACACTGTGTAGTTCATATAAATTCTTATGGGTGCATTTGTCAGCCCGCATTCCTAATATCATCCCAACAGCCATAAAAAGCATGCAGTTTTGAATACAATACATAGCCTCGCAGCTTAACATTGTCTTGTAATTTCAGGTGGTAAACCAGTGGGAGACAAATGGTACCCAAATGCCAAAGTTGAAGAAACTGGAAGAATCAAGGACATCTGCATTACGCTTTTGTATGTCCTTACATTGTCTTTATATGTGAAAATAAGCACATCACAACACATACATACACTATAATAAAACAAACTTGCTTTTCAGTTGGAAGGCAGAGGTTTGTCCGAGACATCCTGAACGCTGCACCTGTAGTGTATGAAAAAGATGAGGCCAATAAAGAAACACTGCATTTCTACAAACCTCAAGCTACCAGCCTTGTATGCGATAAACAACATGCTTCTGTGGCCTGTGAAGTGAAGCCCATTTTGAATAATATCAAAAAGAGGCCACGTCAGTCTGACAGGTGTGACAGTGGACGTGAAAGCCCTCCCACTAAACGCCCAGCAGCTTTGACAGTCGAGGACATGGACTTGTTGAACTGCTATTAAGGATTGATTATCTCTTTTGAGTACCTCTTATTCATTCATGCAATTTTATTAATAAAGCTAAATATTTATTGTTATTACCTTGCTTGACTTTGTAAAATGTACATTGATCGGGCAGAACATTATGACCACCTGCCTAATATTGACTAAGTAGATTAAGTAGTCTGTCTGTTGACCGTTTGTGATAGACAGGCTCCTGACTTGCAGCTCAAGAACACTTATAAAAGCACAGTCTCATGCCCCTTTTCCACTAGTCCCTACTCAGCCTGGTTTTGGAACCTGGAAGAGGTACTATTTTAGTACCTGCTTCTCCCTGGTTCCATGAGCCAAGCTCATACTAAAACAGATTACCTGCCACTGATTGGTTGGACTGTTGGCTCTAGATAAGTCATTGACTGAGAGGTGTGGTTTCCCACCCACCCAGTATTTCTTTGTAATGTAAAACCAAATGAGCAGAGTACAGCCGAGTAGGGCCGAGTAGAGCTGAGTAGGTACTACTGAAAGGGGGCATCAGTCGTCATAACATTGCAATTTTAAACGCCATTTACATTTGCCCATTTTCTTGCCATTTATAAGGCCAGTATATTTCAAATTAGCAACTACTATCTGCACAAAATTTTATCATGACAATAAAAAAAAAAAAAATACTATTTAGTTATAATAGCATAGAATTTTATTGTAAAATTCAATACAACGTGGAAGGTCACTGCCATACAAACATGAGATCAAAAACATTGTGAGAAGAGTAATTAGCACATCAATTTTTACCAAAGGTGAGTGTTTAGGAGAAACCTGCTTCACTTCAATTCAAACATTACTTCAAATAAAATAAGCACTCAAATTAAATGCACACCTGAAAATTTAAGAATAACCCCAAATCCATTACATTTCATTAGAATAGCATAATGCCTCAATTTACCAATATACAGAAAAACATTTCAAAATTATATTGGTAATAAAATTAATTGCCTCTAGTTACCCTTGATTCGACCACAATCCCTGTGCCATCAAATAAAATAGGCAAATATTAAGTTCACTTCTGTGCTACGTGTTGGCCACTAGATTTCTGACTGGCCCAGGTTGACTTTGGATGGGAGTGGTCCAGCCTCTTCCTCTGGTCCCTTTGTTGTGATGATGACCAAAGAGGAAGGTGGGTATGGAGTAAGCTTCTTTTCATCCATGTACTCACTGTCACCATAAATACTCAGCTTCTATGAGAGAGAAAACCAAAAAGTATTTTAAATGACCTAAATCAGTTATTCTCTAAACCATGTTTAACTCTTGTTTTAAACGAGGACCATTACAGAGAACCTACATATCACCAGTGGTACCCGTACCATAGTAGGAGAACCACTAATATAAACTAAATATTCTGCATAACTAATATTGCCAGTTGACCTAAAGCTAGGACCTAAGAAACTTTTTATGATTTTTTGATTGTTTGTGCTTATAGGCTACTTGTAGTGTGTTTCTTATTTCACTGTTACATTTTAAACAACACTGAATAATCTTGAAAGTAGCTGCTTTGTTTGATTTACAACTATGTATTCAT
>JAVQKC010198566.1:0-25713 GCA_036025475.1 Philypnodon macrostomus | reverse complement strand
AAATTTAATTAATCTTATAGTTGTGTTTTTAATTGTATTATGTTTTTTAACTTGTCTTTTCTGTAAAGCACCTTGAATTGCCTTGTGTATGAATTGTGCTATACAAATAAACTTGCCTTGCCTTGCCCTTGCCTTATGAAATTAATATATTTTTAGAAATTATATGATTGGAAGTTCAGTGAATACATTGTATATTTTTTAGGCCGTCTAACTGAGTATTATATTATCCTCACATGGAGCTAAAAGTGAACCTACTGGAACTACTGGTGTTGTGGTTTGTATAGATGTATTTTAAGGGTGACATACTGTAATACAGGCTGCAGCACAGATGTGTCAATAGCAAAGAATTTCTTTTTTCTAATTATTGGTCTAATTTTAACCCCAGCCTCACATCTCATGCACTCCTTCTCAAGGCCTTTATGCAGTGAGGTGTTGGAGGAAAGGATGATTGAAATATAGCCTGCTATAGGTTAGGCTGGACAAGGGGGGGCTGAGGGCTACAGAGCTGGTTTTCAAGAGGCGGGGTGATTTTTTTGGACATTGAAAAAAAGTCAGAGGTGGGATGGATTGTGAAAGATGGGAGTGTTATTTAAAGGGGCTACTATTAAAGGCAGAGGGTCGTGTTTGACAGGGCTGTTTAGGACGTCCCGTTGTAGAGGCATAGTTCAGGATGCCAGAGCCAGTCAAAAAAACAGGTAAGTTACTTTTAGTTAGTCTCACAGGGTCATATCAAGTTTATGTTTCTTTATGTGTGTAACATCAGTAGGCCTTTAGTTTTAAGGGATTTTTTATTTTATTTACTAATGTTTTTTTGTTTGTTTTTTTTTCAAAATGAGCAAATGTATTTCTTGACCTTGTAGTAGTAGGAGCAGTAGTCAATTAGTATTCATATTATTTTCACATTCACTTGCTCTTGTCCTTTGACCTGAGTATTTGAAGTAATCTTTTTACTTGAGTGAAGATGTGAAGTATCTTTTCCCCTCTGAAAACTAATACTACTGTATATCAGCCACTAATTCACATGATCAGTTTCTTTTTATCCTGAATTACAATTATGATTTTTATTTTTCTCTAAGATGTTATAACAGGATTTGTAATTTCAATTAAAACAAAGTACCGTAGGTAGATAATGTTACAGGTCATATCTGTACGTAGCATGTAAGACACGTAGTGCGCTGCACATCTAAATGTTTCCTGGTGGTGTGAAAGTTTATCTAAATCCTTTTGGCTGTCACATGTCCCATTTGGAAACATTGTCTGACGTAAATTTGATCCTGGTGCATTTCTGGCATCACAACATTCACCAAACGCACAGCTGATCCAAAGAACGTGACAAATGAGTTTCAACTGTTTTTTTTTTCTGCCTAGTTGTAATGCATTGTTAGGAGTCAAAAGTTCAACCTATCAGGTAACTCAATGCAGTTCAGATATCTAGTAGCTCATGTCTATTAGGATGGCTAGTGTCAAGGATTTGTCAAGCATTGTCACTGTTAGTTTACCTAAGCCTAGATTATTATTATCATCCTTGTGGCAGTAGTTTTATAATTAAAAGGTGTCTGGTAAAGGTAAATATTGTGTTCCAACTGTATAGGCCAATGTAGATTACTTTCTATATGTTTGTCTAATACCAACCAAAAACTTTAGGAGAGGGTTTCAGGTGAGAAAAGCATGTGAAGGTGAAATGGCGTGATTGATTGACAGCTTGACGTGTAACAGTAGGAAGCCATGTGTGCAGACAGAAAGAGCATACATCATTCTTGCTTGTCTCTTTGTTACTAAAATAGACATGAGATCATCCCTCAACCTTGATACCTGAAGCCTGCACCCTCAATTATTAGGGCCCATTTACGTTATTAATTGGGATGTGATATGGCAATAAAAGTAGAATATTAAGTATTATGATGAACATTGGTTAAATAAAGACACTGGTAGCAGTAGTCCTCTGTGTAGGACAATAAGCTAAAATCTAAATTGTGATATTATATTTTCAATCAAGTAATTTGTCTGTATCAATCTATTAATCAGTTTCAGCCTTCACCAAGAAACCAAAGGGCCAAGAGGCAGAAGAGGGCTCCACTGTGGTTTTTGAAGCAGAAACTGAGAAGCCCGAGGCAAAAGTAAAATGGCAGTGCAATGCAAAAGACATTATCACCAATGGCAAATACGCAGTTACAGCCGATGGGAACAAGCACTCTCTCACAATCAAAGATGTTAAAGCCGACAACGCCAATGTCTATGCGGTGATTGCTGGGGGGTCCAAAGTGAAGTTTGAGCTGAAAGTTGTATTGAAGCCAGGTGGGCCACTTTGATTGTAGACAGCTTAGAGCACAGGAGCACTGGATCTATCACTGTACACGGCCTGTCCTTTCAAAACCCACTTCTTTTTTTACTAATGTCTCTATACTTCTGGCTTTATCCACCCTTTCAGCCATCATTAATCCCACAGTGGCCCACTCTACTTTGCATTGACTGTGTGCTACATAGGGTTGCACAATTTGAGAAAAGCATTTGAGATAATATTCACTATCCATGTTTCATGTTATTGCAGTATCAATATTTCAGTTCAGTCAAACATTTACAAGTCACTACTTAAAACTTTTACTTAAAAATCAAAACTTAGAACTGAACGATGACTAAAATAAAGCCAATGCAGGCGAGGGAATAATGACAAGAAATTTGACTTTTGAATGCATTTACATTTTCATTGAAGGCTCTAATGGGAAAAAAATATTTGAACATTGTAAAGCTATGTCAGATAAAAAACATGACATTATTGCGTTATGGATTTTGCATTTGCTGTTATTGAAATAACTATATTTTGCAATATATTGTGCAGCCCTGGCGATAAGTTTAAGGAACACTTGTGCTGGAGTGACCCTCTGAGGTCGCCTGTTTGGATTTGATAAGGTGGAAACAAATCTCAGAGAAAGGCACCAGACTAATGGCCCCACGGTGCTACAGGAGCTGTCTGTAGCTCCTATCACAGCTGCCCTCAGTGTCTCAGGGTGACCTTGGCCCTCACACCAGCACATTATTTCCTTCTGAGTAACCACCACTTGACTGCTGTTCAGAATAGGCACAAGAGGCAGACGATAACACATGGAAAATCAGTCAACAGCAACTGACAGAGGATAAGACACTGAGTGATGAATGCAACTTTTTCACACATTTGTTTTGAGGACTACTATTTAGTTAATTAACCATTTGTTAATTTATTTTTTACCTTTTCAACTATCCCTTCTTGGTTTTCCACAGTGAATCATAAGCCTCCTAATGTGTAGTAATTTGAATATTGATTTGGCATACATTTATCCAGGCTTGGGACTGGCACAAGGAGTAAACTGGTGTGTGACCCCTTGTGGCAGGATTTTAATGTGAACTTTAAAATAAAATACATACGTATAAATATTTTAGCATACTGTATAATGAAAGGATTCACGTGAAATTCCCATAACTCGACATTGGAACTGACAACTATATTCCGCATTACATCTGCCTTCAATATCAATGCTGCGTCCTTTTGAATATGTATTTGTGATTTTTGGAAGCTCATGCTGACACACCAGCAGACACACCTGTCGAAACACCTGCTGAAGCACCTGTGGAAGCTCCCACTGATGCACCAGTAGAGGGCATTGTAGAGGGCACTGTAAAGGGCACTGAAGAGGGCGCTGTAGAGGCACCTGAGCAGCCCAGTGCAGAACCCGTGCCGGATGCCACTCCTGCTGCTGAACCCCCGAAAGATGAGGCCCCAGCTCCAGCAAGTGATGCTCAACCTGCAGAGGGTAGGCTACTTCCTTCTTTAGTATCTTCTTTTAACAAGAGCAACGACACTAGGCCACTCAATTAGGTAGACTGTTCACCCACACACGCCTTTCTTCTTTCTTCTGAAGCTGCTTAGGTTTGTCTTGAACATACCAGTGACTAAATCCTTGGGTCTTGATGCAATATATTTGATCAAATATGTCTACCTTATATAAGTGGCTGATGAATATACAGTATGGTGAAGCCTCAATGAGATGCTTATACAGTAAAAGAAAGTGCTAACCCCATTTTTTTAACAAGACTGGATTTTTCCTTAAACTAGATCAACATAATTAAGAGTAATCCTCAATGATATCTAAATTGAAAGTATTTGTTTATTTATTTACTGTCATATTACAGATGGGCAGCCTCCAGACACTAGACAGGACCTGACCGGCCTTTTCACAGAGAAGCCACAGTCAGGAGAGGTCACTGTGGGTGAGCAGCTCAATATCAGATAAAATATCAAGATTAATAAGAAATGGAAACATAAGTGATAAATTAATACTTCACTCTATATAAAATTGTGCTACAGGAGGCAATATTACATTTGTGGCCAAAGTGAACGCTGGATCTCTACTGAAGAAACCCACTGTCAAATGGTTCAAAGGAAAGTGGATGGACCTGGCCAGTAAATCAGGAAAACATCTGCAGCTAAAGGAGACTTACGATCGCAACACAAAGGCAAGCTTGTAATACAGTAGTTACATGTTTTTGTGTTAAGCGCTGGACATTAAAGTTGCAGTACCTGATATTTTTACTTTGTATTCGAGCAAAAATAATGAGTCATTCTATAGTAGTTACAGCATACCAAAAGTCCTCTGAGAAAAAACTGAGACTCTGAGACTCTCTGTGGGCTGTTCAGTAAGGGTTTTTGTTTTAGAGCCAGGGTCACAATTTTTTAACCAAACACACGCTTCCACAGTACATGAGCTCTGATTGGTTGATTGGACTCACAGCTTATTTACTGTTATTTAACATCAGATCACTGCTTGTTATTCTGATACTTTCTGGTTTCTGTGAGACCATGATAGAGGGTTGGGAAGGAGAGGAAGTGGGAAGTAGAGCTTATCACAAAATATAATAAATAAATATAAGTGCAATATTAACAGTAGTTAAGTAGTTAAGTGTTTTTCCATAAAAGTTTTGTTCACTTTTATAGATCTATACATTTGAGATGCAAATCATTGCAGCCAAGGCTAACTACACCGGAGGTTACAGATGTGAAGTTTCATCCAGAGACAAGTTCGACAGCTGTAACTTTGACCTAACGGTGCACGGTGAGTGGTCACATAAGTAAAGTAACATTTGATTTATTGTGATCACATTTATTTCTGCCGTTTCCCACAGAGGCAAATGCGTCGGAAGGTTTGGACATAAGAGCAGCTTTTAGGCGGGCGTAAGTTTCTTCTTCTATTGGCTTTTTAGCTATCACAATTTTCCTGTCAACAATTTATAAAGCATTGATAAAACTGATTGTGTATTGCTGGGTTTCAGGGTCTAGAGTGTGATGATGTCACTTCCTCAGATGGAGGGCAGGGGCAGACTAATGATATGTTTTTTTTATAACATCCCTCCAAAAAATCCAAAAAAAAAAAAAAAAAAAAAAATCCATAAATGTTGAATCTGGCCATTTTTATTAGTGACAAAGGTCCATTACCCCCCTGTATCTGTCCAACCACACACAGTATCTACAGATTAACAAGTCATTTCCCTGCCCCCCCCATCTCCCATTAAAATGTATAGGGCTATAGAATGTTGTGACGTCACCTGCAACCAAGCAATAAGGGTCCTCCAAATAAGATTAGAAATTCAACAGTAAAGGCTGACACTGAGTTAATAACAATTAAGGGATGTACAAAACAACAGTGTGAACAATAACTTTGAAATGCTGACCTGCCAGGAATGAAGGCGGTAAGAAGAGAAGTGGAGCCTCAACAAGGTAGTTCAAGGAGGCTCATCTTCGATCTTGATGATGATTCTGACTGTCGAATGAGCAAAGAAATCAGGATTACTTTCATGTAACCTATTTCTTCTCTGCCGTCAAGTCAAACTCAGTTACATTTTGAATTTCAGATGAGGATCACTAGTGACATATAGCTCTCCACTGTGATCTACTTCTGAACCCCAATCAAAACAACATGCACTGAAAGATCTGTTGTTTGATGGTATAGAAAATGGAGAATGTACAACTCAGACACAGTTTTTATTAGCTATTTTTTCCCACAAAGTTACTAAAGAGGAACTGTATAACCAAATAACACAGACTTACCTATACTGTAAAGCACAAGACACTGCATGTAAGGCTGAAAAGTAAAAGTAGGAGTATTGAATGTTTTGTATTGCTCACATTTGAATTGGAAAAATTAAAGATACTCAAATCACAGTTTTTGCTAGTATTTTAACCTAGCCTGTACACTCTTACAAGCCAACTAGCAAACATTTCGGCGCTAACGTCTACTGTGCTAAGAACTGGAAACATAAAAATTAGCATAGCTTAATAGGCTAATCAAGTGTGAAGAAGCTCAAGACATGCGCTACCAAGATGGTAAACTTCTTGTCTTGTGGTCTTTATTATCAAACATATCTGTCCAGACTCCCGCACCATAACAGTAAACTAATAGCCTACTTACTCCCATGATGGTTCACCGTTTGAAGGAAACCTCATTGATGCACTGTTGTTTTTATGTGTGCAGTGGTGGAGAGGGGAAAGAAGACTCCGGAGAACTGGACTTCAGCGCTTTGCTAAAGAAGAGGTCGGTGATGACAGTACAGCAGTAATATTGAGCAGAAACATCACACTTATATTTGTGTCTCTTGTGTTTTCCCACATTCTTGCTGACGCTCCTCCATCAGAGAGTAAGATATTTTTGTCTTTATAACACTAATAATTAAAAACAAATCAACAATGTTCTGGCAGCTTTGTTGTGTCACTTTGTGCCCCGCTGAACTAACCTCATTCACATTTCTAATGATGGACCCATCTTCTTTAGTAAACTAAATGATCATTCTCTTGCATGTACAGACTTGTTTTATGTGGACTATAGGTTTGGCCCTGTTTAACCCCATAATGATTTTGCATTGATCAACTCCTGGTGCTTCCAGTGCTGCATTTTGTCATGCTGTGTTTTAATGCATCTGGTTTGTTTTGCCTCTTGGGTTGATCTTCTGAATGAGCAGCAGTTTTTTAAAATCTGCAAATCGGTAAGACATTTACCTTAACACCTCTATATAAAACATAATGATAAATGTAAAAACTAAGTAGAATAAAATACTACTATGTGCAATTCCAATTAATTAGAAAATTAAGAGCACCTAGTTGACAGGTGTGGTATAACTCCTAGAAGCGTTAGTGTTTAGGATACTTAATGACCCAACACTGACGACTAAATGACATTTATTTATGCACAGTGTAGTAGTATAGTGTAGTAGTAGATTATATCTGTTTTGTAATTATGGCCTTGTGTGATTGTTTGAAAAATTGTGTTTTTGTTTTGATTTTGTCCAGCGCTGTGCAGGTGAACACAGAGTCAGATGCGGATATTTGGAACATTCTCAAAAATTCTCCAGCGACAGAATATGAGAAGATTGCTTTTCAATATGGCATTACAGACCTCAGAGGTATGCTCAAGAGACTGAAGAAGATGAAGAAAGAGGAAAAGAAAAGTGAAGGTTAGTACAAACAAATAAAACATTTTGAAAAGGAATGTTTTGTGGAGACTTAAGCCTTTCTTACTGCTCTCAAAGCATTTCTAAAGAAGTTAGATCCAGCCTACCAAGTGACAAAGGGGCATAAAATTAAACTAGCTGTCGAGGTCGCCAATTCCGATGTTGAGGTAAAATGGCTGAAGAACGGACAGGAAATTCAACCTACTGGAAGGTACAAATGGATATGGTGTCTTTTGTTGTGGTTTCATCATTTTTCAGACAGAAAATGAATCACTCCCAGTAACATTTCTCTACTCTTTCTCTCTGTTCTGCGTTCATCTCTTACCTTGACCCTTCTTCACAGCAAGTAAGTGAAAAAGTACAATCCCCAGATCCATCATGAATCTGTTTTTCTATACTGCTTCAACAGTGTGGGAAATGAATTCTTCAATGTCTTCAGGTACATCTTCGAGAGTGTGGGGAACATGCGCTACCTGACAATAAACAACTGTTCCCTGGCAGATGACGCGGCCTACAGCTGTGTGGTCGGAGAGGAGAAATGCACCACAGAGTTGTTTGTTAAAGGTAATGTTTAGTTATCTAAGTCACTAAAGTATATATAAACAAACGTTTGATTTGACTGTGTTCTGTTCTTCAGAGCCTCCAATAACAATAGTGAAGAATCTCGAGGATCAGATGGTCATGAAGGGTGAACGTGTTGAGCTGGAGTGTGTAGTGTCCGAGGAAGGAGCCAATGTGAAATGGTTAGAAAATAATTTGAATACATACATTATAGAGAGACCTTATAGAGACCACAACGAAAGACTTTAGTGTTTGTCCAGCAGGATTTTCACACATGTCAAGAGAATGTAGGCACTAAGCCAAGATTTACCAGGCAGACTATACTAAATCCGACATGTACATTCTTGATGTTGAAGTTGCCCCCTAGTCTCAATTTACTGCCGTACATAAATTATTATAGAAACTGAAAAATCATCAGGTGATCACAGGTGCTCCCACGAAAAGTGTTTATAGTGACATTACTAAAGCATTCAGCATTCATGACCTGATGACAAGGGCTCATCAATATTTTAGTGTCCCCTCTCCAAAAGAAAAGTAAAAGCAAAGGTCAGAGTTTACCACAAAGGTTTTGGATATAGGTTTGCCCTGTATTTGACATACATTCTGTTTGTTCCTATATTAAATGCCTGTACAGGGAGAAGGATGGAGTGGAGCTGACCAGGGATGAGTCCTTTAAATATCGCTTCAAGAAAGATGGCTGTAAACATGTCCTGATTATCAATGAAGCAACTAAAGAAGACTGTGGCCTTTACAAGGTTAAAACCAATGGTGGCGAGTCTGTGGCTGAGCTCATTGTACAGGGTAAGTGTCAGTCATGGTATGTGTACAGCATGAACCCTTTGGTCAGTGAACATATCTTCTACCACTCGCTGTGTGGCCTTGGCACTCTTGGCGTTGTCTTTAGGACAAAGAGTCAGTCATGGACACTTATATTTGTGTGACACATTTAGATGCAGCTTTCTACTACAGTATATCTGGTGAATGTCTTCCTTTTGATTATTACTTTAAAGAGAATATGTGCAGCAATTGATATTTGACGATCATATATTTTGACGATCATATATTTTGTCACGGCTGTTATTTTAAATACACATTTATTGTGCAATCATTTAAATCAACTTCACGCTTCTTTTACTTATTATTCAATGTTTTTGATTCAGTTGTGAGTGCACTGCTGGGAATAACAATAAACTCCATAGCACATACGCTCATTCAAATCCTATTTCCTTGATATTGTGTCTATCAATGCAAGTCTTATAACATTTTCATGGAACATACGATGTCTATTTTGCCTAGACAGCAGTTTGTTTAAATTAACTTTAATAACTCTAGAATTTCTGTCTATACAGCAGCGGGCCTGGTAGCACAAGGCTTCTGCATCTGGTATTCATATCTTCCCACTTTATTTTCTACCATAAATCCAATTAACTATACCCCATGTGTTTGTTGCTAAGATACAACACACAGAGGTGCGTGGAGATAATGAACACATCTCTGTAAAACATATTACTGCCATTTCATCCCCACATACAATACGATAGATTAATCTCTTTGCCACATATCATGCCACCTGATCTTCCTATTGCATATTACTTTGTATTATGTGCTATGCTCTGAAATATATGCACGCACGTATTATTGCAATCTAAGCCTGTGTTTTTCTGCCTTTTTAGAGAAGGAATTGGAGATATACCAGAGCATTGCAGACCTCACGGTGAAGGCAAAAGATCAGGCAGTTTTTAAGTGTGAGGTTTCTGATGAAAACGTCAGGGGAACATGGTACAAAAATGGTGTGGAAGTCAAACCTGATGCAAGAATTAATATTTCACACATTGGCAGGTAAGAGCAAACACTTCATCAAGACACAAGATTACAGTTCAAATACTAAAAGCATACTGATTTGATCTTTTTAGAATCCACAAATTGACCATTGATGATGTGAAACCGGATGATGAAGGAGACTATACATTTGTACCGGATGGCAATGCATTCAATCTTTCTGCCAAATTAAACTTCCTGGGTAATTTTGAGCCACACTTTCTCAGGTATCTACCAGGGTCCTAGCATTTACTTCTTAAACACTCTTTCCTTTCTCATAGAGGTGAAGATTGATTTTGTGCCAAGGCAAGGTAAACAAACCACATATTAAATGAATGCCTTGATAAAAGATTGATGTGCACTGTCATTTATAGCAGTTTTTTTTTTTTTGCAGATCCTCCCAAAATCCACTTGGACTGCATGGGACGGACTGCTGAGTCAACCATTATAGTGGTGGCGGGGAACAAACTGCGGCTGGACGTTCCCATAACTGGAGACCCCGCGCCTACAGTCATCTGGACAAAAGGAGAAAAGGTAAAATGTTAAAACTGTAAACTTCAGAATCTTATGCATAGAGTTCAAGATCATTTTCAACCATTATTTAACAATAACACATTTCATTACAAACAGTTCAAACCTTCAGTATAGATTTTCTGCATGTTTTTACGGCAGAGGCTGTTTAGCAGTGCTTTGCTACTAATAGCTGGGCCATACTATCTTGATGGCTAGCTCAATGAGAGGATAGTACCCTCTCTTGTCTCTTGGCTTTTGCTGCTTTGCTCTGCTCAAATGTAGGCTAGTTCTGTAAAACCTGGTGGAGGAGAGACAGCAGGCGGGATAGCTTCTTGGACGATGCAGGATGGCAAAGTAAGCCTGATCTCGATGTTATGTGCCTGTTTGGGGCATTTCATTGGCATGGTGAAGTTATTAATTGTTAAGTATTAAGTGTTGAGTTCCTGTATTAACACTGTATTTAACTGCATGCCTCACTTCCAAGTGTAACAGCAAGTTCAAATCTTGTGCATTAGCTCCTACTCAGTGAGAGATATAAGCATGTCTGTGAGAATGCTTCGCACACACATCAAAAGAAACTACAAGTAAGTATATTTTTTGTGTAATACAGATTAAAGCTAGATATAAAGATTTGAAATACAGCTCCTTCTCAAATGTATTTCAAAATCCCCAAAGAATCTGTTGTCTCTTTTTTGAGACTTGAACTGACTTACTAACTAACTTACTATATGTACACACTAATCAGAGAACAATGAACTGAGAGTAATTCATTACAAATATTTGTCCATTTGAATAGGTCCTGACTGAGGGAGATGGTAGAGTTCATGTTGAAACCACCAAAGGCCACTGTATCTTCACCATCGAGGGGGCAGAGCGGCAGGATGAGGGCATCTACTCTGTGGTGGTCCGTAACCCTGCAGGAGAAGACACTGCAGATGTCCATGTCAAAGTTGTTGGTGAGACAGAAATCATATAGTATAGTAGTATATATGACTGCACATTATTGTAACATCTTGTCCAACTAAACAGTATAATATGGGATGATATTGAATTATCTTGGCCATAATAATTGCAATTAACTATAATATCACGATAAACAATGAAGAAGTCCTTAAAATTATGGAATCACAACAGTATTTCTCATCGGTTTTTCTGTGGGCCAATATCACCTAAACTTAGACTAAATATAACACATTATCTGTTAGTCCAATAAAGTCCAAAGAGCGTTGTGGTGCAAATAAATGATGACAATTGCATGAACAATTATCACTATAATAAAAAATACCATGATAAATTAATTGTAAGTGTTTTTATTGCAATAAATGCTATTATTGTATATTGTCACATCCCTGCTTGATAGTAGTTGACCATTATTATTTCCCCAGATGTTCCTGATCCTCCCCAGTGTCCCAGAATCCTTAGCGTTGGAGAAGATTCGTGTGTTGTTCAATGGGACCCTCCTGCTTTTGATGGTGGACAGCCCATTATTGGTAAATCCTTTTCAGTTTCATATATTGTGACTCTTTTCTATGAAGTAGGTAAAGTAGGTTTGTAGTCTGTAGAGGCCAGGGGAGCCACTAAAGTAAAACTTGACTTCTATTTGTCAAAGTAGTAACCCACAAAGTCTGGTCTGATGTTGCTGTAGAGGCCTGGGGGAGGGTCAAAAGTAAAATAATAATTATGACAGATTACCAACTTTACATTACAACAGGGTCAGCAAACCTACGAACTACATCTTTAATGTCTCTCTTTAGGTTATGTTCTGGAGAGAAAGAAGACCAAAAGCTACAGATGGATGAGACTAAACTTTGACCCTTACCCGGACACAACCTACGAGGCCAAGCGCATGATCGAAGGAGTAATGTATGAGATGCGAGTGTACGCTGTCAATGGCATCGGCATGTCTCGCCACAGTCCTGCTTCTCAGCCCTTCATACCAGTGGGTAAGCTTTTAAATAGGCCTTAAAGTTGCAGTACCTGATTTAGTGACACTAAAAAAAAACACATCTATATTTGAAAGTTTGAATGATGCACTCCCCTTCCCTCTATCACACTCTCACACACACCAGGAAGGATCAGAATAACAAGCTTCTGTCTGGAGTAAAAAATAGCTAAAATAAAATCAATTAAATATAATTTCCCTCACATTATTCTTGCAAGATTCCAGTTATTGTAATAGTAATTGATAAGGAATGTATCAACCAATCAGAGTGACCCTTATAATACAGCCCACAGAGGGCCTCAGTGACCATTTTTATTCCTCAGATGACTTTAGTAAGCTGTACTTTTTAATTATTTTTGGGCAAATACAAAGTAAAAATATCAGGTGCAGCAATGTATATTTTAGTAGAAAAGAGATATAGAGCAGCTTGTACTGATGTGAAGGTTGGTGAATGATGGTTTGAGGTCATATGTGGTTGGTGTAAGGTTCCTGGGGGTTAAGGGTTCGGGTGACACAACAGCACAGGGTCATAGTCAGTGTTACAGTGTCCAATTACAAAACACAATATTATTTACATTACCGATACTGATCACAATAATTTAATGTAAAGATAAACTCATTGTTCTCTCTTATCTATTTTACTGAGCCCTAAAGACAAAAATGTATCCTGTAATTTGGTCATTTGTTTCTGGCAGAGAAGGACTGGCCTGCCTCTAAATCGACATGTCAATGAGTCTTATATCCATCTCATAGTCTACTTGATGGTAATAGAAGGAACATCATTCATCCAGATGACCACTGGATTGTAAATCAGCAGATTAGGAAAGTATGTGTGGCATCTCCCTCTATAAATAATAACCTGGAAGTACTGTACCAGTCGTGTTACTGTGGCCACCTGCTAAAGGGCCTCTGCAGTGCTGTGAATGCATTTAGCAGCAAGGCCTCGTGGGTAACTTACACATACATATTAAATATGTATAGCTCAAAACTTGAAAACTAAAGTAATATCACCTGATGCTGCACCTGCCAAGCGTAAAACGATAGTGATTCTCATGGGGGAGGCTGTCTATCACTACAGCCCACTGGGACAGCACAGGCAGAAGAAACCCCAGTGGACTCCACCCCTGCTGCTTTTGAACCTAACATCAAACCTGTCTCTTACAGCATTATTCATTTATTCTTTGGTCGTTCAATCACTTGATATTGCTTTCACAATGCATATATACATGCCTTTTATTGGAATACATATACACGTTAGGATCATTGCAATTTCAGTTTTCATTTCTAAAATGTTGTATTGACTATCTTTCACTTCAGGTAACTAACTAAACTCATGGAAACATTTGGCCCTAAGCTGCAGCTTTTGATTATTATTATTGATGTATTTACTGTATTTGAACGGGACAATGCACATTGATGGTGTTTATTGTGTTGTCTGTTATATGTATTTGTTTTGACATGTCCTGCACAAGGTCAAAGGAAAGACCTCTCAACGTGTCTTTAACTTGTCAACAGGTTGTTAAAACAGATATGATTCAGTGTTTATGACTGTGAGCTGTTGTCTACATATAATAATGTATGTATATGTAAAGTATTATTGCCCCCTTGTAAAACTTTAAATAGTCATGAACAAACCTTTTTACTTCAAACAAACAAGGCTTTTAAATGCATTTGAAAGGTGTCAGTTGATTGATTGGTTGATATAATTTTGTGGATTGTAACACATGACCCCCCAAAACCTTTAATTATTTTGTCAGTGCCACATTATCACCTACTTCATAAGCCAGCAGCTACTTGGAAGCAGCACAATACATTTTACTTATAATAATATTTGAATGTGGTATATATTATATTCTGTTTTTCCAGCCCCGACCAGTGAGCCCACTGGCCTGTGTGTAGATGACATCAATGACACCTCCATCTCACTGAAGTGGCGTCCGCCTGAGAGGATTGGATCAGCTGAACTTGAGGGTTATGGGGTTGAGTACTGCAAGGAAGGCAGTAAGTACTGGAGACAAACTCTGCTTCTTGATAAAGGCAGATTTTTATATTCTGGACTACAGACTACTGCTCAATTTCAAAACCTTGTCAGGGTACCTGCTCAGTAGAAATATTGTTTAGATATTGTTTAAACATTGTACCCCATAAAAAACAAACAAAATGGTCTATTTCCAATGCTACTTTCAAAATCTATCTTGTGGTGCTAACATATATTGCATGTGTTTGCTGCTGCAGCGGATGAGTGGCTCCCGGCCTGTGAGGGTTTGACAGACAGGACATCACTCATTATCAGAGGCCTTACGACCGGGGACAAGCTGCAGTTTCGTGTTCGGGCTTATAACATGGCAGGACCCAGCGCCCCTGCCACTCTGGCTCAGCCCGTCACCATCAGAGAGATAATGCGTCAGTACATTTGAGACATTGCTGAGCTGGGTGTTTCTTCAACGGCTTCAATGTCTTATATGTGTTTCCTTCTTCACAGAGCGACCGAAGATCTGGATGCCCCGATATCTGCGCCAGACTCTCATTAAAATAGTTGGAGAGACCGTCAATCTTGTGATTCCTTTTCAGGTTGAGTAAAACCATATATAAAGCAGGCTAGATAAAGGCCCTTTCTCTCCCATCTACAGCATATGAGTATAAAGCTGAACATGGAACGCTATAGAGCGGTTTGATCATAATAAAAACACAAAATAAAAAGATCTACTGTTTAGATTTAAGTTCATTTTTCACACATTGGTGGTGGTAAGCTACTCTACCAGAGCTGCCCTGGGACAGGCTTACAGAGGCGTGGCAGCCATAGCTACTGCCGTTCTGACAACCACCAATAAACACCAAATACACACCATATACAGCACATACAAATCATATACAGCACATACAAAGACATACATGTGGTCTTCCCTCCACCTTCAAAAAAGATAAAACTATTCCATTGTGATTTTATAAAATATTACATCATTGACATTTGTGTAATTAAAACAATAACTTCACCTTGTTGCCTTATGCAGGGCAAACCTAGGCCAGTAGTTACGTGGACTAAAGATGGAGAGCCACTTACATCAGCAATGGCCAATGTAAGAAACAGCGACACAGACACAATCCTCTTCATTCGTAAGACAGACAGAAAACACTCTGGCAAATATGAAGTCCAAGTGCAGATCGAAAATGTGGAAGACAAAGCCACAGTGACTCTGCAGATCGTGGGTACGGACAAGCCTTAGTGAACACAGCACACATCTAGGGACGAGGGCATATACAAAGTTAGTCTAGCCTATTGTTTTTATCCCTGTAGATTTGCCCGGACCCCCTGAAGGCCTGAAGATTGTGGATGTTTGGGGCTTTAATGTGGCTCTGGAGTGGAAGCCTCCTAAAGATGATGGCAACTGTGACATAACTGGATACACTGTGCAGAAAGCTGATAAGAAGACAATGGTAAGACTTCATTTTTTTGTTTTTGAGACAATGGTGGCACTTTTTCTCGTGTGTGTGTGTGTATATTTATATATATATATATATATATATCTTTATATACTAGTTAAATACTAGTTAAATACACAACATACAGTATTGACAGCTAATAAAAAAACAGCCAAGAATTATAGCCAATATTAATAATAATATTTTATATAGTTTTATATATCACTTTTCTCGACCTGCCCTGGGGAACACTGGCAAGTTAACCATAACAATAGAATATTTGTTTCATAGTTCATTAAGTTTGTGTGGCCTGATGATTTGAGACACATATTTTAACCCTTTTGTGACACACTGACTCTTGTCAGTCACAGTGTGAGTTGTGGGCTTTCATCATGTGTCATGTGCGTTGACTAAAGTCCCCAATGGCACTATGCAGAAGCTGGAGCTGCCAGAGCACTGGAGCCAAGAATGTCCTAATCTTATCCTCAGCCTTGGCCACGTCCCGACTGAATGCACTTTGACGCAGGGCCATTGTTCCTCTGCTCAGTGTGACTCCTGACACTGTTCATGTTTCACCAGTCTCCTTATTAGAGCTCATTAAATTCACATACAAAACTATTATCATGTTACCATATAAAAAGTAGATATCAACAAAAACCTTTAAATTGATGTATGTTTGTTTGTTAGGACTGATTAGGACCCATATTATCCCTTTTTTTCAAACATTAATTTTGTTCACTTCTAGATTAGCATTTGGTGGTTAATATATACAATATATCATTTGTCTATAATTTATCTAAAGCATCTTCTTTTTGGGACTAGTTGCTTTGTCTCTATTGAAAAAGCTCAGTATAGAAGCTTGTTCTTTACAGGCCCTCATTCCACCTGCCCACTTCACATTACTCAAATATGCTTGAATGAAACAAATAATAATACCGGTAATTAAAAAAAACATTATAACCTGGTGCAAAGCTCAAAAAAGCTGAGACTTACAACTGGAAAAAGCATTCAACACACTTTATAGGTAAAACTTTTCATTTATTTTTTTCAGGAGTGGTTCACAATCTACGAACAGTACAGACGAACACACTGCGTGGCCTCTGACCTCGTCATGGGAAATGAGTACATTTTTCGCGTCTTTGCGGCCAACCTTGTGGGTCTAAGCCCTGAGCCATGCAACACAAAAGACAGCGCTTACATTCAGAAAACAGGTTGGAGTGTGGTGTTTTGTACATATAGACAATGCTTCTTTTTTAAACAATCGTTTGTGTCTCCAGATACTGCGTACAAGCCGCCCAGCTACAAGGAACATGACTTCTCAGAGGCTCCCAAGTTTACACGCCCTTTAGTGAATCGATCTATTATTGCTGGATACAGTGCCACGCTCAGCTGTGCAGTCAGGGGCATACCAAAGGTCAGTAGTGTAGCTTAAACCACAATGTACTCTAAATAGTATGTAAAAGAGTTTCAATAAGCAGGTGTAGCCCAACCTCTCTGAGAAGGATAAATCTGAGTTCAAATATAAACTCAACCAGCTACTTGAAACAGGGCCAAAGAAAACTATTCAAATCAATGTTGGCACTATAGTTACAATATCTACTTCCACAGCTTTAAACCCCACTAGCGAGTTTATTTGGCTGTCACCACTCTACAAGCCTTATGACAATGTCTACATGCAGCATCAGTTTGTTAGCAAGCAAAGCCAGCAATGATTGTAAATACCAATGGACTGCTTTAGAAAAAATCTGACATTTGTATCCTCCTCTTTAGCCTAAAGTCACATGGTACAAAAACAAGATGGACATCTCCAATGAAGCTAAGTACCGGATGCTCAGTAAACAAGGCATTTTGACCCTGGAGATCCGCAAGCCCTGCACCTTTGATGGAGGCGTGTATATGTGCAAAGCGGTCAATGCATGTGGGGAGGACACTGTGGAGTGCAAACTGGAAGTGCGCCGTGAGTGACACAATGAGCCATATTTTCATAAATGTAATCGTCATTGAAGCGTGGTATTGTCTTAAATAATAAATAAAAGGTGATTAAATAAAATAAATGAAGGTGTACGTACAACTGAACTATCTAGTCTGATTTACATTTCTTTGAACAGTGTAAAGCTGATAACAGAAATATAATTTAAAAGCTATTATTTTATTTTTGTATTATTTTACTTTAGTGTGTTCTCTTTTCATGCATCATTTTTGTTTATTTACAGCTCAAATTGCTAAAGAAGAAAAGAAATGCGATGCTGGATTAGTGGGACACTGAAAACTGAAACTGAAAAAATGTATTATAGTTAGTAATAAATAAGTACCACTTCTGTAAAAATTCTAATTTAACAAAAAATTTCAGTGGAAAATATTTGAGTTGAAATACACTGACCTTAAGTATCATGTTGTCCACATTGTAACATGTGTGCTGTACCCTTATACGCTGTACACACCATAAACAGTAAATGCAAAGGCCATGTCATTGATACTCCAAAGTCATTTGGAGTTGTCCAGGGCTTAGTTTTATTGTAACAAAGCCTAAACAGAGCCTATGGTGTGGGGCATGAGTCTAACGTGCACGCCAGAGAGATGTAAGTGGAGAGGCTTAAATAGCTCTGAGGTTAAGCACATGGTGGGTCTCATCAAGCAGAAGCTCCACAATCACTCAGCACTTCCTCCTTTGATGGTGCACATGTAAATATTTCTCATACCCACTCAACATGGAGCTGTGAAGCCTTGAACATGTAAGATGACTGCTAATAACACACATAGCCAGTGTGTCACAGTGGCTCTATGTTTACAGGTGTTTTGACATGTTCTATCGCTAAAATCCACAAAGCTATGAGGTTCATGGGCTCATCAAGTTTCAAAGCTGCTTCTTAATGCAGTCTGTGGAAGTTATCTTTCACTCGTCACTAAATTAGAGCTCGCTGCAGGATGGCACGAAAGGCTGACAGTACAGGAGATGAAAGGACAATGGTGTAAACAAAGAAGATACATTCATTAAATTCAAAACACTTTTCATTTTATTTATTTTATTGTTCTCAATTTGGAAGAACTTTTATAAGAACAAAATAAAACTAGAGGAAAACTACAAACATTTAAACCGAACTGAAATGAATAAAATATATTTGATGGTTATCATCCGTTCTGTAAGACAACAATGATTCATAGTTTATACTTTGGTTAAAAAAATCACAGTATACAGTACATATTCCTCCCACAATTTCAAATTAAATCAATGCTGTACAAATGTACAGTATTTATCATAAAGCAACAATCGTCATAAACAGCGCAGCTGATGGCCTCTATTGTTACGGAGGTAGCTTCCTTACTTAGCATCCCATTCTTGATTACATTTTTCTGTCCAAATGTACAAAAAACAAGATTTGATACAGACAATGTTTACTTGCAAATACACACCCAGTCAATAAAAGCAGGAAGCTTTAACCAATGCAATATTAGGACAAACATGTCAATTTAATTAATTGAAGAAGAAAACTACAAAGCACATTGCCATAATTCCTGAGCGCTCACATGATGTGCACTTGTGGATACATGCTCTGAGGGTGTATCCACCTTAATGTGTACAGTCATGCTCCACAAACACCAGCCAAACCCTTGTCACGCTGCAGCTCAGCTCACAGGGCTCACACATGTCCATGCACAAGAGGGCACACTCTAATAGACACTAATCGGCAATGCAATGTTTTGGTAAAGTAAATCTATTTAGTGTTATCTGATGATCAAATAATTTATTGAGGCGTTCAATGAATTATTTCTACACAGATGCTGATAGACTTTAAGGTCTGTTAACTCATTGCAAATATAATTTTCTATAAATATTTAGGGTTGGAAATTATTTTTTAAAATAGAGAGGGCAATATTTTATTTTTGGCAAGTACTTTCCTGTTGCCAGTCTGGTGCAACAGGAAGACTGGGATTACACATCACATTGGACAGTGTTCATAGATTTCTCTTTCAGTACACTGAAATTATGTTAATGGTCATGCTATCAATATTTTCAATTTGACAAAAGAATATTTTCTCAATTTTCAAGTGTAAAAAGGTAAAAATGTATACTTCTTAGCTCAGGGGACATTTGTAAATAGATTTGAAAATTAAAGTAAACTAGAATCTCCTGGACTGGATAATACTACATACACTACTTACATGCTTTGTGGATATTTCCATGACAGGTTTAGGGTTTTATTTCATTTACATGTATGTAAGTTAAAGCCACCTTTCTAAACCTTAAATCTACCTGGCCTCTACCTATTGTTACTCTAACAATAAATAACATGTCCCTGGACCCTGAGAGCTCGGGTGCAGCTGAAACAGGGATATCTGCTACTTTCATCACATTCTTAGTCTTGGTTACAGCAAACGAAGAGGTGTTTATTTCACAGAGACTGGTGTGCATCTAAATCATTCTTATGCTGATTAGAATCACAGGCAGACAAGTTATTACTGAAGTTACAGTATCCCCCTCTGGTGGGTGAAGACCACCTTGAATTACATTCATACAAATGTAGTTAAAAGAAAAATGTGCTACATTTCACTTCTTTCACATGAAGTTATAAATCCATAAACAATTAACATTTGGGTGAAGAAACTTAGGAATCAAAATGTTGCATACAAAAACACTTTTAAAAAGCTTATAAACACAGGAAGATCCTTAGCACATAAACTGAGGCTGTCAGCATGAGATCCAAAAGGCAGGGACTGTCATCATGTTTTAATGTTTTTCTATCAGGATGTGAATAGACCAAAAAGTATGAAAAGACAAACTGTCTTGAAAGTCCACACATTGAGTTCCCTTTAAATAAGTTGCTTTGTTTACACAGTAAATACATACCTAAGTGCTCATTGAAGTCCGGTTGCATGGTAGTTGGCACATTTGTTTACTATAAAATGTCTATATTCTCGACTACAGCTCAATGGTGTCAGTCCTTGACTCGAGGTATGTTGTATGAGTAGTGTACTAGAGGCAGTCCTCTGCTCTGACAGAAGCAGGCTCTCCCACAGGCCTGCACCTGGTCTGAACTGTCCGACACAAAAGAGTCCCCCTCATCTGCATACTCCGACTGGGCCAAGGGCGTGCCACTGTCGGCCCAGAAGCCTTCGGAGCTCTGGCACATGGCAGCCCCTGCTGACAGGGTGGGACAGCTATGAGACCTCACCAAGTGTCTGCACACAGTGGTGCTGGAGGGGCAGGTCTGGGCATGCAGCGCTGCCTCACACTGCTCACAAACTACAGTCTCTCCACAGAGCTGCGAGTACATCCCATATTCAGAGCAGAGAGAGGATCCTTGGTCCGTGAGCTCAGAGCTCCCTGTGCCATCGTTACAGTGGCCCTCTGCACCAGCCTTAAGCTCCCGGGACCCCCCTCGGAGCCCCCGCAGCCTGGACCAGTCCTCTCTAAAGGCCGGGCTGAAGAACACATACAGCACTGGGTTCAGACATGCGGGCAGGGGAAAGAATATCAGAGTGACTGACTTGGCGATCTCTGGGCCGCCCGCAGAACCGGTGAGGAGAGGTGCGAAGGAGAAGGCAGCCACGGGGCAGAAGAAGATACAGTTGGTGAAAATGAGCCACGCCACGTGGCGTAGGGCCCCGGACTGCTCCGGGTCAGCCAACTCCACTCGTCCCAGGTGGCAGTACAACTGTGTGTACACTGCAGCAGTGAAAAGGTATGCCAGTGCATTGAGCAAAACCAGCACCACTGTGACACTCAGAGCTGGGCTGTCAATCCCAGCAAAAGGCAGACAAAGGGGAGAGGCTGCCTGGTCCTTGGATGCCAGGAGGGGCAAGCAGGCTCCAGCAGCGGCCAGCAGCGCCAGGAGTCCAGCGGCCAGACTGAAACGTCGATTCCCCCTCCAGCACCTGCCATGAGAACTGCTTCTCCTGGGGGACAACATGACCTTCCCAAGGATAACTCGCACAGCCACACTGCGCTCCACTGCAGCCAGCGACAGTAACAGGATGGCCCATTCAGATGAGAAGACAGCCAGGAATCCTGTGATTTGACAACCAGGCCCCATCTCCCACCAAACCCCAAACTCAGCAAAAGAGCCCCAAGTGGTGAGATCCAGCACTGTCAACACTCCCACATAGGCCCCCGTGAGCAGATTGGCCAGGGCCAGCAGGCCCATGAGCAGGCGGGCTGGAGGGAGGGACATAGAGCTGGAATAGGGATGTCTTGCAGTGCGGTGAGTGGGTCCAAACGTGGCTACAAGCACAAGAACATTGAAGACCAGCGACACCAGGCAGATGAACCAGACTGTCAAACGAATCATCCAGTTCCCCAGCAGGTGCTCACAAGGTTTGAAGGCTCCTAAAATGTAAAGAATCATAAACAATAAAGATATGTAAAGGAAAAGTAATGTACAAAGAGTAATGCAAAGGGTTTTACCTGGTGAGGGAGAGCAATGCATTAACAATGAAATTCTTTCCACCTCATCTCCACCTACAGTAAAAAAATAAAAAAATAAATAAATAAAAAACACACTTATGACATGAATAGTTTGTGAAAATAGACAAGAAAGAGTGAAATATAATAATAATTTTCACCTGTGGCTTTCTTTGCATCATTTTCCTCTGAATTGGTTACTGAGTCACATCCGACAAACGCACAGCACTGGTAGGCGTAGGGCACCGAGATGGATCTACAAAAACAAAATAATTATTCAGACAGACAAGAGCAAACATCCTGCAGAGCAAATTGTCCCAAATCTTCCTCATCAGGGAAAACATAAACATAATGACTTTGCCACAGATATTTATGCATTTGGGTGCTTCCACTGTTGGACAAAATTGATGTAGCAGAAGACTTTCACATGCATTTCTAATTAAAACATGGGTATCTCAGTTGGGGGGAAATACGTTGATGGTTAAGTATAACCCAAGAGAGACTGAGGAAGTACTTTCTCACCTCAGTTTGGGTAGTGTTTTTGCAGGCAACACGTTTTTCATCTGTGGGTTTCCAGAAAGTTTCAATTGACTCAGAGCACTCAGTCCAGTCGTCGGGATCACGGTCAAAGAGTTCATGCTTAGATCTCTGCGAATACATGGTTTTACTGTTCACAAGAATGGCACTAAAACCAGTAAGTCAATGCTTATCAAAAGTGACTTCACACAATTTCCAGTATTTAACATGACAGTATTTTTAGCCAATACTCACAGATTGGTAAGCCCTGACAGAGCGAGAAAAGCATCTTTGTGAATCACTTGGATTTCGTTTCTACTCAGGTCTCTGTAAATAAAAACACAGAGCTTAAAATCACATTTGTGCGACATGTGGCGTGCATCTGACGGTTTACTCACAGCAAACGAAGAGCAGAAAGCCCCTGAAAAGTGTGTCTGTCAATCTCCTGGACCGAGTTGTGCTGAAAGCTTCTGCAAAGTAACAACGGCACAACATAGTTATAGACAAAAATACATGTATTCATTCTGTAACCAATCGTCTTCTCAACACTCACATCTCCTGGAGTCGGATGCACCCTTGAAAAGATGGTAACACCATGATGTTGTTGTAGGACAGATCTCTGTTGCAACAATAATAACTCAAGTTATTGATATTCAAAAACAATGTGCACCTAGACATGTTGCAGCAATTATGTTGAATGGAATGGACTGAATAATTGTTTTGCCGACTAGAGCTCAAAATACATTAAATGAGTGTGACCTGTTAAAATGAGAAAATAGATTCTTACAATGTCCTGAGAAGCTTGAGATCGTCACATAGATCAGCAGGGATTGTTGATATTTTGGTACCGGACAGTGTCCTGGAAAGTATAACAGATTTGGTTAAACCTAAAAATAAATAAATAATACAAATAAAAAAGGTTTGAGCTACTCACAGACTCTCTAGATTATTAGTGTTCGTGAGGATTGGAAAATCCTTCATCAGGCCAGCTCCACGCAGCATCCTAACATTGTGACAAACATGATCATAGAAATTTCTCTAATTGTTGATTCACACTACGTGGATTATTAGGATGAAACTGCTACAGTGCTTACAGAGAGTGCAGGTCAGAGAGGTTTTGGAAAGCTGATGGGCCCACAGATGACAGAGGGTTGTCATACAAGTGTCTGTGGAAAGAGAGAGGTCAAACTACTGCTTACAATGCTAAAATGGCACCATCTTCTGGACATTATCCTGGTCTCAGATGAATCTACACAATCAAAGTTTACACCAAAACTTTATAAAAGATAATACAAGATACGACAATACGAGATACAAGACAGTGTATGTCCAGGCTGACAGCAAGACCAGTGCATTTCTACTCATGATGGGACAAAATAGCTTAAAAAAGTGGCCCTGCATCTTACACACTGGTCTAACAGTTTACACAACTTGAGCATGCTGGTATTTGTGTAATTATTAGTGTGTCTGTCTCATTCTAAGCAGCATTAGTGAATCAGAGGGAGGTTGACCTTACATGGTTCGTAGCAGGGGGTTGTTATGGAAGGCCCCTTCAGGTATGGTAGCAATGTCGTTGCTGTGAAAGCCACTGTAGGAAGAAGGTCAAACAGACATTAAGCATTTGTGCTGAACATGAACCTAAAATAGTGAAAATAGTTTTAAACCAGATATTTGTGTTTTATACACATAATTTACAATGTCACAATTTGGCACTATTGCTGCCTCTTGAACACAGACATCTGGAGTCTAAATAATGAAGGCAATTGTTTGGCTCATTTTAATGCCCTAGTTAGCCAATTTGTCTGAGTCCTTTTATAATCACTGACAAACACTCTTTATGCTGAGATATCTGACCTTAGTCTCATTATAAAATCTTCCCCTTGGGGAGCTGGGACAGGGCCATATACTCACAGTTCTTTCAGTTTGGGCAGGGCCTCTATTGCTTTGGGAAAAACCATCAGGTTATTGAAGTTAAGATCTCTGCGAGACAGATAAAAAAGAAAAGGGAAGTCAATATTTATTGCATATTTATGAAAGACTGTAATCACTTATTATATCTTAAAAGTAATAAACAATAAAAAACAAACAAAAAAATAGCTAAAGATACATACATAAATGGATGCTGTGAACAACAGTGACTAATTATGTCAGCGAAACAGAGTTTCCGTCCACGTCCAATCCTAAGCATGAATGCGATAACTCAAAAACAGATTGCCGGATCAGTTTAAAATTTTACACACGGGTACATATGATAAAGACGGCAAACTGGATTGATTTTGGCACTTCTACGATGAATATTAATTAAGTAACCTATAACACCAATATTATGTACAGTAACTGAATATCATTCATAATGTCCTACATTACAGCATCTGAAGTGTCTTCAGTAATAGTACAGTGGCCTGAGCTAACTCAACACTATTTACAGGAGGAGGAAGTGAACAGCGGGAAGGCAGTGTTGATAAGCATCATGTACTTTGCTCTATTTATCCTACAGCAATTAAAGAAGGAAGTGGACACAATGATGTCTGGAGGACTGCAGCAGAGGTGGGTGGGGAGCTGTTAATGTACACACAATCTCTCTCACATACACACACACAATCTCTCTCACATACACACACACAATCACACACACACAATCTCTCTCACATATACACACACACAATCACACACACACACAATCTCTCTCACATACACACACACGCACACACAATCACACACACACACACACACAATCACTCTCACATATACACACACACAATCACACACACACAATATCTCTCACATACACACAATCACACTCACACAATCTCGCTCACATGCACACAATCACTCAAACACACACACAATCTCTCTCACATATACACACACACAATCACACACACACTCTCTCTCACATACACACACAAACACACACACACACTCTCTCTCCCAGATATACACACACACACACACAATCACTCAAACACACACAATCACACACACACACACACACAATCTCTCTCACATATACACACACGCACACACGCAATCTCTCTCACATATACACACATACAATCACACACACACA
>JAVQKC010198565.1:0-49179 GCA_036025475.1 Philypnodon macrostomus | reverse complement strand
ATATATAGTTATATATATAGTTATATATATAGTTATGTTTAAAAGTCTTCCCCATAATAGATTTGTCACATGTCACCTGTCAGTCATTGTAATTGGTCACGACACATTCTTGGTTCACTAAAATTCAGGATTTTTTTGGATTTGTAAAATTTTCCAAGTGTAAAATGTGGGAAGTGTCAGCTGTCGGTTACTGATGTAATTGGATTGGACACATTCAGGGTCTCATGGGTTCTGTTGTGAGTGTGGGCATGCCACTGTAATCTATTTATAGATAAATGATCATTAAGATAAAGGTGTTATTGTTATGTTTTGGGTTGTTGTGATTAGTCTTATTATAGTCTTAAGTTACACTGTAGCCTATATTTACCGATATGTTGACTCACGGTGACCTATACCAGTTGCACATGGCTGTATGTGATTTCTGGGCCTCATTGTGCTTCCGTTCACACACTATTGTTCACTATTAATCCAGAAACCAAAAGAAAAAGAAAAAAAACCGGGGCTAATTTTAAGGGACACATTTTTCAACCACATACATTTTTATTTATATAAACAAAAATATCCAGAATAGGTAAATAGGCCTATTACTAAAAAATATTAATGGGAAGCCATTTTAGCAATCCAAACTTCTTCGTCTCCCTGTTCTGTGACGCATGAACATTTCCTTGTGACTAACCGTGGCCAGAATGATGTCAAAATGCACCAGTCGCCTTGTCTGGACTGAGATTAGGGCTGGATTAAACAAATAGACCTAGTCTGGGTGTTTAAAAATATGCACACTGGATATAAAACCGTTCTGAAGGTTCAAAATGCAAGCATGTGTGTTATTGTTGGATATTAAAATGTAATTGTTCTGGTTATTCTCATCATGCCGTTAACGAGGGCTTTATGTTACAAACTATGTGGAGATAACTTGTCGACAAAATAAACAGACATTGAGGGTCCAGGGTTTTCCCACAGTAAAGCAGCGGCTCTCACCTCCGGTTCTGGTACCACGTCTTGACTTGTGTGTCGGTGAGGTTGAGGGACGCTGCCAGCTCCATGCGGTCCTGCACGCTGAGGTACTTCTGCCGCTCGAAGCTGCGCTCTAACTGCGCCAGCTGGTGGTCCGTGAAGGCAGTCCGGGCCTTACGGGGCTTCTTCAGCCGGACCTGAGGACTGTCTCTGCTGCTGGAGATCTCCCTGTCGCCTTCCTCTTTCACTGCGAACCAAAAAAACAACAGACGTAAGCGTCAAGGGAAGCCTAAAGGGAAGCACGTCTGGCAGAATCCAAAAGTCTCTTCAACTTATGAGCTGCAGGCATTAAATGTGACACAAATACATTTTTATTAACTGAACTCACATACTTTTGGCAAAATATACAGTCCATTTTTGCCAAATCTGCAGCCTCCTTATATGCATAGCGTTGAATGTTGAATTTGAACCAGTTGGTTCCACTGACCCGGCGCGTCATAAAAAGGTCATATATGACACAGAAAACACTGAGTCCAGTAAAAAACGAATGTGATGTAAATCCGGTGAATCATTTTTACGTATTTCAGAATAATTGTGTATTTTACGTTCATAAACAGTGACAAACGTTCATTTCTCCCTTGAACCGCAGGCTGTTCTGGGTGTTCAGGTCACATGCACGAGCAAGAGCGTGTAAAGACGAACATTGCCCCTTAATTTAAAACTCTCATTTGAATGTTTATGGAGCACGTGGCAAAAACACAGATCATTGATTGAACTAGTGTTGGTAGGCTATATCTATCCCATACTCGCAAGTGCTCATTCAGATTATGTTTGTATTAATACATCGCAGTAAATTAGTGAATGCTGCCTCCACTAAATGATGCCTTTTACTGAACCTCCTCCAGGCCTTATTAACAGCTGTCCATGTGTACCACGTGATAATGGACCGGCGTGCGGCCTGCGTCAAGACGCAAAGGTCAATGTCATGTATTTACATCCAGTCACAATTCTGAAAGAATTTAGTGAGTGATTCCAAGACATGTGTAAAACTAGCAATTTTAGGATGTTTTGGTGGAAATTGTTGAAAAAAGAATAGAGGCATTTATAATATGTACATTTTTGCAGTGTGTGAACAGGTCTCTGAACAATGCCTGAAACATTGCTGTAAATAAAGAATAACTGAATAGTCTCTCATCCAGCGGCCTGCCATTGTCAGCTGCGGAGTCTGTTTTATTCTGACAATAACAAAAGGCTTTCAATATCAATATATCAATGTTAATGTGTATAAAATCAGGGCTCGCTTTGAGCTGCGTGCCTATAGGGAAAGCCTGTCAAAGGTAGATTGCAAACAATAATTAACTCCCGGACACTTGAGGAAGGATGTTTTGGATCGTGTTTCAAGTCAACGGCTCACATTTAAACTTTGGGGACATTTCAAACATTTACCTCTCGCAGACAAAAAGCCTGGTGGTATTCGCTTACGCCTGCGCATACAGTCGTTCTATATCTATATATCTAAATATCTATAGGCCTAACTATTGTTATATGCCCAGGTTTATCGCTTCATTGTCTTTGTTCAACACGTCTCTATTGATGTTGGTGTAATTAGGCTAATGACTCGCCAGTGATAGGATATCTTCATGGACGTGTGTGTTTAGTTTAGTTTTACAATGTATAATGCAAATATATAATGGTGAGTGGGGCTAAGCACCATTGTACTGTATTAGGCCTATATATTTAATCATGTGTATCAAGTGCCCATTGTTTTTATACTTTTTAGCACGATTTTTCATGCATTCATTTCATGCATTCATTGCCCTGTGCATGTCAATATGTGGATGTTCTGTCAAGTTCATAAAATAATTATAATCAATTAATATTTTCTTTTGACATTTGTCTGTGTTGTTTGGGTTGTAGTCCTACATATTAAGTGTCAATTCATAATCTTCTAGCGTCAGCCCATACAATCACGTGATTCATAAAGTATTTTCATTATCTGGAATTATCAAATGGAAATCAAAACACACAAAAGCAAAAGCCTCATTGATGCTCAGAATTAATGTGGGCTAAAGAATTATGAATTATTGGGAATTAAGGGGCACAATTCAAAACACAATAGAGTTAGCGCAATCATAGGCCTGGTGATAAACTGCAAAAAATAGACTAGTGGAATTAACACATTGCTCTTGATTTACGGACTGTTTGAACAATTGAAATGCTGATGTTCCATGTCTTAAATGGTCAGCACGCTGTATCAAATTGAATTGAAAAGGATTTGGCTCGTTGGGTCTGACAAGTGTCCACAGTCGAGTGTGTATCTTTTGATTCGCTTCAAGTCTTTATGAAAAGCCAATATTCCTCCAATGTGATCTGCCCCGAGACTCTTTGTTCTCGGAGTCACATCAGGCCGAGCGCACAAGAACAAGCTGCAGCAGAAGAAGAAAGGGGCCGAGAATGAGCGACGCCTATAGTTGAAGTGAGACTCGACTGAGGAGCGCAATAATCCGCCTAATTGAGCCACAGGGGAAGGCCACGGAGCCCTTTCAGCCGCGGGAAACTTCACAGGCAGCGTGGAAATGAGTGCGAATCAAGAACCACCCAACAAATCTGATTAGCGCCGGGGACAAATTGCATCAAATCCTTGGAACATTAGACCAAGGGGGAAAGAATGATAAGGCGGGAGATGGGAATCAAAGCAGCCGAGGATGAGACTTGTATTCGGGTATGAGCTGCTTCAAAAAGAATGGTGACAAGGTTTCAGTATTGAAGCCTGGACGGACCCTTAGAGAATATTAAAGTAGAACAATTCTCCCAAACTATCGATAACTACTAAGACATTTAAATCATGGCATTGCCCATCGATGGACCTGAGATAAAGACAAAAAACGAGCATCAATTAATTTATGGGGCCGTCGACAAAATGGGTTCAAATCGGTGCGTAAAAAGTAAATAAGGTCTTGAAATAAAGAGCCAAAAAACTTAAAAAATAAGGGTCAGTCAAAATCCATTCAAACATACATTTAAAGAATGAAAATGCGTCTCGTTAAAAGTGAAGAAGCTGAAATATATTTTAAAGAAAGAACATGGACCATGAAACACATGTATCCAGGTTAAATCTCTAAATGATTGACTGTAACTGATCATATCCGTGAGTAAAAGCCTGCCAGTGTTTGGAGAAGTTGAAATTGAACAAAACTATTAAATATTACTAGGGTTCTTGAAAACCAATTGGAAATACACTGGACATAAACCAGCTCTTGGGGCATGTAAATGATGAAAGGGCCGCTTCAGCAGAGAATGTAAATGGGTAAAATTCAAGTCTAAAAATCATATGGATATTTACGCAAAATGACTTGTGTTGATTTATCAAAAGTGTTATGTGTGTATAAACAAAACCAAAAATTATACTTAGACAATAGACCAACAGCACATGTCCTCATATATGTTCCCATAGGCCTATATGCCCAAGCAACCAATCCATATAACGTTCTAACATGATTTATAATGTGATACAAAAAAATTAGCCGTATCAGAAATGAACCAAAATTTGGACCCAAAAAAAACCCCACAAAAAAATAAGTTAAGAGTGGATTTGAATCACAAATGAGCTTTCTCTCATTACAATGACCATCAGGTATTCAGTGCGTAAAGCCAGACGTGCCCCATTTTAACAGATGTCCCCAATCACATGCATCACACAGAGGCTAATCAATTATTAATTATTACAATATTGACAGTGTCACCTGGTGAATGATTAAACAAAGGGAGAAAAAAATGTGAAAAAATCTCAGTGAGATATAGCGCCAATTACGCCGAGCAGGTATCATTTAAATACTGCTTATATCACTCCCGAAGAAAAATGCAAAATTAATAAACAAATGAATGTAAATGCAAATACGCTTTGAATGCATGTAAAAATGTAATAATATTTTATAACAAAAAATATTAGGGCATCATTTTAAAATATAAATAAATGAACTATGGTGGTTACAAATATCGGTTAATATTAGTGCACACGATTCTGTTAATATTATTATTGAATTGAAATGGGATTAATAGCCATATTAGAAATGTGAGATTGGAAATTTCACTCTGAAGGGCAACTTGTAAATATGAATTGAATGCACAAAAAATATTTGGAAAAGGCGGACGCAAAATTGAGACCACCAGGGACCCCCTCAACAATACTGCAAATAATTATAACATTGTCATTAAATGCAGTCCGCTGCAGTGTGGTGCGTCCTGGGTCTGTACTTAGAGCGGTCCCGGGCCTCGCCTCATTAAACTGTCAGAGCTGACATGTCTGTTACTGCTGACATGATTGGAAGCACAGCGAGCCCTGATGGCGTTTATCTGGAGGCGACCCTGTCATCTCCCCCTCCTCCTCAAATCAACACCGAGAAAAGAGCCTCAAAGTGGGGCTGGAAACTCACACACAGCCGGGATGAGTTTTAATGGGTTTGGGTGGCTCAAGGTGTCCCCACGTAAAGGTTTTGTGTTGTTGGGTCTAATACTTGTAGCAGGCTATTGTTTACGCCCGTAGTGTTCCTGCAGGACAATATGCCTAACAATTTACCTGCTTTGAAATAGAAATGCCTGATTCTGACTACTGAGAATATACAATTTAAAAATACAGATATATTTTCAGGTCTGCATTTGGCACAATTCAATTGTATTTTTCAGCTAACGTCACAGCCGTGAAATCCAAACAGCAAATGTACGGACAATACAGAGTGATGTTTTTGTTATTAAAATGACGCTTTCACAACACATTTATGAGTCATTTTTACACATTTGCGTGCGCTGCGTAAAGACGTGCATAAACATTATTTTTGATTGAGTTTTGGTCAGATTTTCTTGCGTGATAGTCATATCTGCTCACACCGGATCTCTAAGAGTGGTGACGTGTTAGAATGTTTAGTTTAAATGACATTGTACCATGTCCCCCCTGTCAGACGAGCCATTAGACACAGGCCTGTAAAGCACGGAAGATGCTCTCTCTGAGAAACATCAGCACAGCTGTCCAAATAAATGCTCTCTTTATTAATGGTTCACAGTCATTTGCACACGCGCTCAATTAAAGTCTTGTATTATATTTATTCATGTTTTTTTGACCCTCTCACCTTTGTACTCGCTGTCCGACGAGGAGTTGCTGTGGATCTTGTCCATAAAGTCCTGCTCCTGGATCTTGGAGACCAGGCGGCCCCCCTCTTGCGCGGGCTGCCCGTTACTGGAGTAGGGCGCGCACGCGGCTAGGGGTTTACAGTCCGCGAGGATGTCCCGTATGAGGAATGAGGAGGTGACTGTGCGCTGGGGTCCCGCGGACAACTGCGCGTGTTGCAGGTGCGGAGCGAGGCCCAGAGCCGCACGCTGTGCCATGCTCTCATCGCACTCGCGTCGTGGCGAGGGCGGCGATGAGCAGCCGCTTTCCGCGTCAGACCTGGGGCTGAATCCGCCCTCCACACTGCCGCCCTTCAGCGGGCTGCCTGCCCGATGGGACAGCAGCGAGTCGATACCAAAACTGGACCCGTTCGAGGACGCCTCCATTTGGACCGGCCTTAGACCAGCATCTGGGTCAGGTCTGGATCAAGAAATGTTCAGTCCGCCTCCGGACCCTCCTGGTCCTGCGAATGGTTTGGGTTAAAGAAAATACGCTCCTCTTTAAAAGGACGACGGTTATCCTGTTCACCCTGACAGCTTTGAGTCCTCCGCCACACTGTGCAGCTCAGAGCAGGGCTTCAGGCTGAAAACAGCAAAGTGTATCTAGGTTAAAGTCTGGACTAACTCCTGCTTCATTTAGTGTCAGTTTTATCCAGTCCCAGCGGACCCAGACCAGGACAAGACAGGAGAGAGCAGCCCTCCTTCAGCGAGACGCCTTCAGGACCACGGACAGCTCAGCGCAGGAACACTGGAGCATTGCTTCAGCTCAACTTCAGCACCGTGTGAAACGAGTCCGTGAAAGGAAGGAGCGAAAGAGAAACGCAGAAGTAGAACAAGCTGCAGCGGCGCGCGATGCGGAGATAAAACTGGGGTTTAAGAGTCACAAGAGCCGCGTGGATAAAATGAAACTGTGGCGAGTGGAGCCGATAAAGGCCAAAAACTGAACTTGAGGAAAAGTCAGAGCTAGGTTTTAAGAGTGCCGTGGCCACGTGAGTCCCCTGTGAGGCGCGCTGATTGGCTGAGGGACATACTCTCCCGCCCACTGCACACCCCTCACACCCCTCTTGTCCCGGGCTCATGCACCTCCAGCTGTTTACGGACGTCGTCGCCGTGCGCGTCATTACGTCACTGATGAGGCTCGTAATGGACTCATTATGAAGACGCTGCGTTGGTTCTTTGAGTCCCACCTCCGGACCACCTCACGATAATATTCAGTAATAGGGTATAGAGAGTATGGTGGACCAACATAACGCGTTCATAATTCCATACCTCTGTTCAGAACTTGAGTTCACATTAGGGATATTTTATTATGAAAATGTTATATTTGAGAAAAGTATACACACTACAAAGAGAGAATTGTGACCTATAAGGCCTTTACTGCTGTGTGTGTGTGCTGCCGGTGTTGATTTATACTTTTTTTGGCACTTAGCATTGTCTATCACTTAACGTATAACAACAGAATTTGAAATTATGAATTGAATGAATGAAAATTGAAATTAAAAATAGAATTACCTGATATAAACAAAACTTTTTTGCATATTTACTTTTGATTGAACATGCCAGTATGGTACACTTTAAAATATGTGAATTATTTTGTCGTTATTTGAATGTGTGTTCAGAAACCCCTTTAATGTGTATTTTATTATTTATTCTTTCCAGACATTGTCCTTTCTCTGGGTGTTCACACACATCTTACTAAATATAAAAGAATAATTATAAAAAATAATACATACATAATTCTTTCTAGAACAAGTAGGATGTCAAATGTCAAGAACTCTCTGTGTTTTTGATCTATAGGCTATACATCCTGAAGTGCATGTCTGTCATCCACATTACTGATGGGCCTATATATTACACCTGCTCCATGTAATAATAGGAATCTATAAAGGAGTCTAAATGACCTCAGTTGCAGTTGCTCCCTTACATAACTGGCATCATGATCATTTCAAACCTCAAAAAGTAATCCTACTCCACCAGTCTGATCCTGGTCGTAAATGTCATATAAATGCGTTTAAACCCAGCCACTGACCAACAACCTTTCCAATCCAACTCCTTTCATGCGTCTTTAATGTAAGGTAACAGACAGTAAGCGAAGAGAAGTCTGGATAGGCGTAAAGACCACCATTAGTTTGACTTTTATAAACATTGTTCTCGACGCCCCCCGAAGTGACTCCACACAAAGCAATGGGTCAAGGTCTCACGGCTGAACACTCATCATTTAGGCCTCAATAATGCCCCCCTGATCAGTATCTCGTGCACCAAAAGAGGATTGGGGCTGCGGCGTGACGCTTTGTGGGCACTGTTCCTCTAACGTGCGTAAAATTCAATTGTATACGTTCTCTTTTTCCCAAACAGTTTGCCCCCTAATCATCTAAGTATCTAACGACCACCCCCCTCCCACGTTGTCACCATCCGACCCACTCCTATACAAATCTCCACGCACCCCCCGTCCCCTAAAACCACGTGACCAGCAGATTGGAGGCGCGCGTCGTGCTCTGCAGACACCGGCAGGTTAGTGAATCCGCTCTCCGCTCCCAAGGGGTCCCATCTCGGCTGCAAGCTGTCACGGGCGAGGCGGGTTTGTTGCTGGTGGTGGACGGACGGCACACTCGTTTTCTTTTTTTTTTTTTTCTTTTTTTTTTTTTACAGATACGCACGTGCACGCCCACACGCACGCGCAGGCTGTGACTTTGCTCTTTTCTTGTTCACGCTCCACCGCCGGGCCATGAAACGGGGGGAAGCCCGCAGTTTTGACTTGCTTTGTCCTCGCCATGTCTCACACGCACACTACGGGGATGTAGCGCTAAATTAAAGATGAGGTGGTGTAAAAGATTGACCTTTTAGTGTGGGACATGGGCTGGATAAACGGGAAGGACCGACGATCGTCATCAGTTGGCATCGTTTGGCAGCTGTGCACAAACTTTTACAAACTCTGAACGGAATGGCGACTCCAAACCTCCCCCTTGGGTGCACTAGTCAGAACTGCATGATTTACTACATGGCGAAACATGTAGTAAATCAGATAAACGTTTGAGGAGAACTGGACAATAAAAAGAATCTATAGACTACTATAGTTTACACACATAACCCTTACTCAAGCAAAACAAAAAATATCACTTGAGTACAGATTTTAGTACTCATTCCAATATTTTTATGTTTTGTCAGAGACAGAGGCAGAGTGGTTATTGCACCAATAAGGGTGGAGTTTACACGTCCTCCATGTGCTAGGCTATATTTATTACGTGAGTTGGAGAATCTAAATCATCTCAGTGAATGGTTGTCTGTGTCTCTGTTAGTCTAGATACTAACTGACCAATGTCCAGGGTATACCCCTTTTAAAGTTACTGGAGAAAGATGAATGAATAAAGTATGTTTGATTAGACACTGGCTGTAAACCTGTGCTGTAGGTACTGTGGTGGGTCACTGGCCTACAGTGGTCTATAGAGGTTGATTAGGTGCACTATATTATACTATAACTTAACTATAACCTTTTAAATGTTGTATAAACTGTCAACAATAACAACTGTTTGTGTCAAAAAGCATATAAGCAATATGCAATAAGACATGAATAAACTACTCACAAAAACTTACTTTTGCAGTGTATTTTAGTAGATCCAGGTGATAGTCATGTATAGGGACTATTGCATTTTAGGTACATTCTGTAATTTTACCCGGAATGTCAAACCACTTTTTGTGAGTGTATGGGTTAGACAAAACATAACTGACCTGAACTGACAAATAAGACTTTTGACCTCCTCAAGTAAACCCATTTTCTGTATCTGTGTATTTGATATAGTGCATCATATTCAGACTTTTTAGCACAAACTATAATATTGATGTAAATATGAGTACTGTAGACTGGTCCTGCGGTCAGAAGAAGCTGACTGAATGAGTTCCTCCCGACACTGTACATGTGAATTTGAGGTGAAGCAACTGTTTCACTGATGATGAAATGGTGTCTGTCTCCTCTGCCGCCCACACAGCGCTCTCAGGCAGCTATTGATCCATGTAAAAGACGGAAATGCTTGTGTTTCTAAGGAATAAGTAAACCTCACCACCATCACGGCTGGAGTTAAATAATAATTCACTATTGATCCACATTAAACAGCACCTCACCTTTCACTCAGTTATAGAAAGAGAGACGGCACCACTGGGCTTTTTCACACTGAAGTTCCTCCGATGGCTCTGACAGCTGTGAACAGTAATCCACAGTTTAGACCAATGATTCATGGAGAAGCACTTGTCAAAGTCAGTTCGGGTCAGTTTTAATTGTATGGATCTTTCAGGGGCCTTTATTTGGGCCTTTGAGGTAACGTTTTCACCCACGTTTGTTTGTTAGCAGCTTCATGCAAAAACTACTGAATAGATTTGGATGAAATTTTCAGGGAAGGTCAGGAAAGAGACAAAGACCAGTTGATTGATTTTTTAGGAGTCATCCAGAGCACCGTCTGGATCCAGGATTTTTTTAAAATTTAAAATAAGGGCATCTGTTAGCAACTTTACTCCAAAAATACTGCACCGATTTGGATGACATTTTAAGGGAAGGTCAGAAATGAAACAAAGACCAGTTGATTGATTTTTGGGAGTGACCCATGGAAATGAGCTGCCTTGGCGGAGGCCTTGTGCTCTCCAAGTGCTTTCTAGTTTATACATGGTCCTAAAATTGTCTACATCAACATCTAGAACACATTTTGTCAACAGTCTTCTCAAAAACAGTTTTTGAACATCTCAGAATGTTTTACTACAAAAAAATGCATATAATCTTTCTACCTCTGCCATGAAGGTTGAGTTTTTGCCAGCATTATGTTCTGCCAAAGTAACTTAAAAAAACGAGTTTATCCATTAGCGATCCATTGTATACATGCAATTTAGCTATTTCTAACTTCTAACCTCAATCACGCCAGTATGTCAGTATGTCAGATCATTGGTACAACGTTAATTGAAGTGATTATACTGTATGTAAACAAACAACAGTGTACATTTACTGTAAGCCCAAAAATGTCACCTCTGCCCACCTCTGAGGTTATGTTTTTACTGGTGCTGACTGGTGTGCTACTCTATTAGCAAAATAAACAAACAAAATGTGAGATATATTTCAGGAAATCAGTCCTGGCCACAAAAACAATTACATTTTGTTGTGCCTCTAGAGCCCTGGGTCATTTTTAAGATAAGATAAGGCCAGTAAATGACACATTAGTTTTTTTAATACATTGTTTCTCTTCTATTTTGTGATATTACAGGGATATAGAAGCTTTGTTTCTCGATGGATAGACCTTTCTCACATTGCCTAGAAGATTCCTGGTCAGGGAAAAATATTACTTTTGCAGAGACCAGATATAGCCTTAGTAACCACTGTATGTAATCTTTCACTGCCAGGGTAACAATAGACCCTGTATAGGCTACTGTATTCCCTTTTATGATGTGATGTTTAATTATTGATCTGTGGTCATGTTCTTTATTGAGTACAGCATATTCCTAATAGCAGCTTGGCCCTTCTCTGCTGGCTAGGCCCCCTTTGTCTGTGTGTAGCATCTCTTGTATTTACGCTCTAAATTGCACACAGGTGTTAAGTAAACATCTAGTTTTGTAAGAAGCCTTTGAGTAAACTTTGGCATCTCTGTCGTTTTGGAACAGGCATGTCTTTCGGAAGGCAGGATGTACATAAAAAGATGACTCCTCTCAACAAACAAACAGCTCCGCTAAAAAGGCAGGAAAAAAGTGGGCGAAAGAGGGGGCTTTTGCTCTGCTAGACTGTGCTGCCTTGGAGGACCAGTCAGGGATGCAAATGATGCGCCTCACGCCATCAGGTAGCGGGAGAGTTGACACAATATAATGAGAATCCGCTGAATCTTTTATAAGGTTAACACTCACATTTCACAGTCAGCTGTCACACAAGAAAGAATTTAGCACATGCACGCGGGCGAAATAAACCTTCATCGCCTCATTAATGCTGACAGGCCTATGGACCAGCCACCAACTTTACGTTTTGTGTCGGTAATTTGCAGCCGAGACAGACCCCCAGCTAGCTTCCTGCCTCACCGGCGAGAGAGAAACGTGAATCGTGGAAGAAAAAGATATGGTAGGAAGATATGGGTAAGGTGGGCTTAGGGGGGAGCGGGGTGGTTGGTGGTGGGAAGGATGGCTAGCACGGCAGGAGTGTGATTCTCTCCTAATTGGAAGCATTGGGCATTGTCAACGGGGAGCATTCTCAGCTGCTGCACTTGACAGGTAGAGCCGTCAGAATGATAGCCCACTTGTCAGCGCAAAAGACCAATAAAAACAAACCACTTTTGATTTAATTGGAGGCCTATCACCATGGTCGGTGCGTGTGTGTGAAAAGTCAGTGTGCGGTTTGTGCCTCCGGGGCCAAAGGGAGGCGCTATCGGGAGTGGGAGGGGCAGAAGAGAGGTGAGGGGAGGAGGGAGGGTGGAGGAGGGGGGTGTTTGGAGAGAATCATCACTACTGGACTGACAGTGTCTTGGCAATCATTTGAGGATTGATTTTGTGATGAGTGGTCTCTAGAGTATTTGGATTTGAAAATTTTCTCTCAGAAATTTCACACATTTTAACACGTTTTCAAATGAATAACTTCAGTAATTTGACATTTTGACTTAATATGAAATTCTGGAATTATTGGCAATGTGGTTGTTCCTTTTGTTTTGTTTTTTATTAGATTTTTTTAGTTTTGGGCGTCAGAATGCTGATTACTGTTACTTAAAATATGTATTTGTGTCTTTCTGGTTCCACCACGACAATGAGAACACATCATATGAGATTCTTAAAAAGATTCTTTAAATAATATCTGACCAAAACAAGTTACGTGTTACTTTACTTAAACCGATACATGGCTTTATTAAACTGTGTTGTCCGTAAGTTAACCCTAATGACTGGCCATTGTTTTGGGGGTGAATCCTCCTCAGGCTCAAAATAGCTAAGATAGGGTCCAGTGTCCTTCTAGAACAGGGATGATCAAAGTCGGGGTCACCAGGCCAGCTGAGGGTCGCATGATGATTTTCAGAAATAATTAATTGTTGATTTTTTTAAGTAAAATGGCATGCTAGTGATAATAGTATTGTATTTATAAATAACCCATGCAAATAAAAGCACCACACCAGCAGTTAAAATGCTTTTCATAAACAGTCAGCCTTTATTTGCCCTGTGCACAGTGGTATTTTTTAACCCTAGTGGACCGAGGGTCACGGGTCTGTCTTGCCATTATTGTGGGGGTTCCGGTCTGAAAAGTATCATCATTCATGCTGATAAAATACTGCAGGCAAGTTCATAAGAGCAAGAGTTTGTATTCTTTAAAGCTACCCTGGCCTGCGACTAACTCTTTTTTGAATCTATACAAAGATGTTAGTCTGCTGTCTCGTTGATTGCATTTCATTTCAAGGGCGGAGTTTACTGAAGTTTGCAACTTGTAAACGACTCCTGATTGGTCCATCCACAAAAACCCAAGAAATGATTGATTGTGAGTGATGTAGCAAGTATAGGCAGGGCTGGTATACCTGGCTACTGTAAAACTACGACATTGTTCACTTTGATTAGTTTTATATCTGCAAACCACAAGCCTTACAGTGCAGTGTCTGGTGTCCTGTCTGCATAAGAGAGGTGTTATTCCCATTGTTTCATGTCATGGACCCATTATAATGATCTCCAGGCAATATATTTTAGGTAAAAAGTTACATAGTGTTGCTTTAAGTGGTGTGCACTTTGGGTTTAATTGGAGGCCTTACCGTTGCTAGTGTGTGTGTGTGCGGTGGGGATTGAAAGCTGCTATGGTTTGCCTCCAGGGCCAAAGGGAAGTGAAAGAAGTTTGAAGAGAATCCTTATAGCCCTGCCTCTGTCTGGGCTGAGCGGTCACTGGGCGCCCTGTAGTGAGGCCAGCGTTTTGATTTTGTCCCGAGAGGCCTCTAGACTACAACATCACAGCAAAAACCCCTCTCTCTTTTTCTTCTATCTCTCTTTTTCTTCTTTTTTGCCTCATCCTCTCTATCAACTGCACTAGATTCTTGCCGCAGATGCCATCCCTTTCACAAAGAGGATTGGGCAATGTTTGACATTTCTCATCCAACTTCTGTCGAGGCAGACTCACACAAAAAACGGGTGAATATTATAGTTTTCAGTGCACAGAGCAAATGTCATAGCTAGGTGACTTTTTACGTACATTTGGTCATTGTCCAGGCAGTTTTGCTCGTCAAATGGTATCCTTAAGCCCTGACTGCTTGGCAAAAGTAGGAATTTTTATAAATCTTTTAAAATTGGCTAAAGTTGTCCAGTTTTCACAGCCTGTTTTAGAGGAGGAAATATACCAAACCTGGTACTGAGTCATTGTTTATCATGTGTCAAGTACATCTCAAGTTTCGTTAATTGAGTCCTGCTGCAAAGTCTAGCGTCAAGTCCAAATCACAAGCAATAAGTGTCTGTGGAGTGTCCGAAATCACTGCTCAGTCTCCACATAATGAACTGCAGATGGTCCAGTGTGCAGCAGTGGTAAGTGTGATATTTTGGACACTAACTCATCATCGTTTAACATCAGACCTGACAGCTCCAGCAAGACGGTGGTAATCTTCATATCTGTAAAATTTGACAGGTGTCACGTCATGGGGATGGTTTGCAGAAAAGTGGCGGACATGTTCTGGACAGTACATTTCATAATAGTATGTGTTTTTCAGAAATGGTAATAACAAACAGCATGCACTCAGACAGCTCAACAAAGCATACATCAGCTATCCAGAACTTTACTGTTACTGCAAAGGGCAGTTAATAGTTAATTAATATGGTACATGGCATTTCTCATTATACTGAAGACACTGTCATTTATACAATTGCACACGGAGCGCAAAGCTACATTTAGAGCTGGGGTCTCAAAACTACCGCTATTTCTTGTGGCTTACCTCTCGATTGGCCCAAATTGCTGCATGTGACTCTACATAATCCAACTGAAAAAAAGCATTAATTGTCTTTCCACATTTCTGTGGGTATAATATAGAGGCATGGCAGTGGTTCCAGTCGTCATGGGTAAAACATAGACTCGTCTTGTTCAGGGGCAATAATTCAAAATAAAATTGTTCCTAAATCATCCATAGGGCTTATGTTTTTTAGGTCAATGGCATTTAGGTCAAGGATTCTTCAAAGGTTACTATACAATTTATTTGTTTAAGCATTTTAATGGAAATGCCACACTGATGAAGTCATGTGTGCATGACTATACAGGATACTCAGCCACCTCTGGTTGCAGAGTTCAGTGCACACATCTGCTGCTGCTGGTGGCGGCCGGTATGGTGTGCCAGGAGCCAGTGGAGAGGGGTGGAGGGGCACCTCCATCCATCATACCCTCTCTGATGATAAACGTCCGCTCATTCACACTGAGGCCAACCGTACGCTTCATGACCTTTGAACCTGTGGGCACCTACCACCGCCACATGGACAACCGAGGTTGAAGAATGTAAACAATATATATAAATGTATGAATGTGAATGTTCTGTATCAAATCAAATGTAGTTGGTTGCATGAGAGAAGGCATGTTAATGTTAATAACAGACTAGACTCTAAAAAAGAATTGTATGATGACATCAATGTCAGTTAATTCTGTTACATTCTGAAGTTAAAGTCTTGATCTTTATCCTGCCCAACTAGAAAACTCTATAAAAATCCTCCTCCAGACTAACTTTCCAGACATCATTTAAATTACCTTATCATATTTCATAATTCCTGTGTGACCGTGTGGGCGTGTGTGTCCGGACTGACTCTGTGATTCATGGACTCAGTCTGGCCTCCTCGACCTCCATCACCCCCCTATCGGCCCACGTGCATCTCCCCACACAGGGTACGGGGGTACAGGGGGTGAACGTGGACCCCGGGCCCCCTCTGGAGCTCCAGCAGCTTGTGTGTGTCTCCCTGTGGCAGCTGTAGGGGACTCTCAGCCCGATGTGAACCCACCTTGTACCATGTCTCAGGGGCTGGACATGACGGCTTAACATTGAACTATGACCTCATATGCACAACCCTGGACTGATGAATTAAAATAGACTGGATACAGAAAATTGTCCAACCTTATAAAGTGAAGTGGATAATTGCATTAAAAACGGACATGAACGTCTACATGTTTACTTTGAAGGTAACAGTTGCAACAATAGACCAAACAATTGCTTTTAAGCGCTGCTGATTTAGATGTATATTGGAGCTAATGAAGAATGTTTTTTGTGAGATTGTAGATCTTGAATACAGCTGCACAGTAAGGTAAGGTTTTATTCAGGTCAATCATGCATCTTTGTTTCTTTAGGATCTTTATTTACAATAGGGGATGCATGACTCAAGCTTATTCAAGCAACATGAAAATATGGCGTTTGTCACAGGGCTAACACAAGCACGTGCCGTTTTGACAAACGTCCTCATGAACATAAGCATTACTTATTGCTATTTTTAGATTACATTTCTCTTGACAAAAATGCACATCTTTGGTTACAGATGACATTTACTGGGGGGTCTGGCGAGGGTCAGCATCTGGGGCTGGTAAGTGGCTTTGGGATTTCTCCTGGCCTTAAACTGCCTGATTCCTAATTTGGGCAATATGTAGGTAATATGTGGGGTCACAACATCTCAATTATCACACTTCTTGTCAGTGAATCCCAATTGTCCGTTCACCTATCACTCCCCTCCTTTCCAACAAGCCCCCGCCTCCTGTCCAGAACCCCCCCCACTGTGACTTTTATTGCTTCATTAGTATGCTCCCCATGCCCACTGCACACCCACTCTCCTCCTGCCTTCAACCCCTAACAACTTTTGGCAGGTGAGTGTGTGATGAAGGAATGATGATAAGGGACCAACTAAAAGACCACATTCTTGAATCCACGGCCCATATCTGTCCAAGTGTGAGCCAAAGCTAGAAGTGGTGACTTTAGAGACCAGAATGAAATCAAATGTTGTGTTTTTGTGGGTTCTGTGTCTTCAGTCCACCATCCAAAGGCATTCAGGTGAACTATAGCTCACACAAAGAATGTGTGAGAAAATGGTGTTTGTCTGTGTCAACCCTGTGCATAACTGGATACTGTTCAGGTGGGAGTTCACCCAAAATAAGATGAATCAATGGTGACAATTTTGCCAGCACTGATGTCTTGGTTTGGCTAAACATAACTCTAAAAGTTATTGACACACATTATCGAGATTGACAGAAATAGTGACATAGTAAATGTGATAGTTGGTGTGTTTCAAGAACACTGGATAGTTCCAAGAAAGTTGCTAACTCCAGGCACAAAAGTGTTAATAAAGGAACAAATGACTGTGTGTGTTTTTGTAGATTTGATTGGATTCTTTATCATTCTGAGATGGGCTGTGTGGCTCATTGAATAGAAGAATTGCCTCTGATCAATGCCCTGTACATTTGCATTGCTGCTACACAAGTTAAATATATTCACTGATGGACAATCATGTTTTATTCAATAGAGAGATGAGTAAGGTAGCTGTCAAAGACAGCTGTCAGTTAGCAGCCATCATTTCAAGTCTTAAATCTTTGATCACCTCAATGCTCATGAATGGACCACAAGAGTATCACTGTAAAAATGATTTCAAATATGTACAGCCATTATTTTTAGGCTTTATTATTACAGTATCGTAACAAGAAATCAGAGAGAAAGAGTGACCACAACACCAGGGTGAGCTGGTTTTAAATCTCTACAGCTTCATTAACTGACCAAAACGCAACACATAATTGAAGAGAATCAATGTAATATTGTTGTTTGCTTGGTTTTTTAAATTTTTATTTAACGTTCCAGATTCAAATTTCCACTTCCAGATTTCTAAAAGATTTCTAGATCTGAATTGTTATAGCTCCATGTTCTTTGGGAGTTAGTGTTGTCATATGGCTGTTATTGGCCCCTTGTCACTGTGAACACATTAGTGAATCCATACTTCCACCTGCCACACTTCACACCCATCACTCTCTCCTTGGCTGGGCTCTTTCCTTAGGGCACCTGCTTCCTGCCGCGAAGCCTGATTTCCCAATAAAATACCTGTTGGGATGCACACAAGCATGTTATATGTTCCTGTCACCGGCAGCGTCCATCCCGGGACTCCAAACACAAGATACATCCAAGGTGTATGGGGAAAAAAATCTGTGTATTTGTGGGGGAGAATAAGACCCCTAGAAAATGCTCATTAGGGTTGACCTTGGCACTTGGAGCGAGTGTTTGATGGATCGGGTACAGGGCCAAACAAGCCCCCAGGGAGCCATGATCTTATCTCTTATTGTAGACACACATGCAGCACCCACCATTCTCAGATGACCCCAAAACACCCCCCCAACACACCCCTAACATCGACCGCTCGAGCCGCATCAACGGAAGAATAAATGTGTGTCTGACATCAGGGAGGAGAAAGGGATGGATAAGGAGGAAGTGTGTGTAAGGGGAGTTCTTGAGGGGAGGATAGGGGTGAGAGTGGTGAGGAGAAGGACAAAAAATACTCAGCGGGGCCAAGAAAACACCAGTAAGTTGAAGTGTCATTAGGTGCATAAGTCAGGACGTGTGTTAGAAGATAACAATAAAGAAAAAGAATGGAGGAAATAATCCGAGTGTAGTTCAGAGAGACAGTACAGTCCAATCCAGTGCAGTGTTTCTGCCTTGTTAAATTAGACATGGTCTTGTTGATAGATCTCAATTTGTATTTAGATAGAACTGATGGCTGTGTTTAACTTTGCAAATTCAAATCTGGTAAAACATCTGGGGAAAAACACTATAGTTTTTGTGTGGGAATGATGCAAATGCTGATTTAACTTAATTCACCTATAGCCCATGAGCTGTGGGTTATGACTGAAAGGACATCATTTTGGGAGGTCTTGTGATCTAGATGATGTAGATCCAAAAATTGTATTTACTTATTATTATGTTATTTTTTATTTTTGTATTATTATTATTATTATTATTATTATTATTTTTATTTTTTATTTTTTTTAAACCACTTATTTTAAAGCAACACATTGGTGGCCAGCTCCAGGCCTAGAACATTTTTCTAAACAATTTAAAACTAAAACTAAAACGTATATCTACGAGCCAGTATTATCAAAGATGATCAAAATATTTTCATTCCACCTTTTTTTTTTCAACTTAATTTCTTTTCTACCATTTTCCACACACCCGTTCAGCTCCACAATATAATCAGCTAAGTGAAGAAATTGCCTTGCAGGAGTGGGAATGGGAGATCAGTGGATGATGAGCTTTAGATAAAACACTTTGAATTTCAGTCGCCTTTGTTCTGTCTCCATTTTTCCTCCTGTCCCTTCTTCTTCTCTGAAAACAAACAGTGTATATTTCGCCACCACCTCCCTATCGCCTCACCTCCCAGAGACATGAGGCAACATCCACCTCCAGGAAGGCAAAGTTTCCAGCTGCATCTTCATCTCCGCTGGGGTGGCATCACAGGCTGTGGGGCTCTTTGTGCTGGTGCCTTTGCTGCTGTTTCTGCTGCTGTGCTGAGGGGAGCCAGTGACACTCTGAAGTCTTAATTGAGGTTTACCTGGTGTGTTTCTTTACCTCTGGTGTTAAAGCGTGTTTAAACTTTATAATCAAGCCTACAGGGTTTACAGGGAGAGAAGCGGAGAGGGGGCCAACGACTTGTTTACCGCTGGTGCTAAGCTAACATGGTGCTATATGTTGAACAATGGAAATAAAATCATGAGCTTCTGAGTAAACTTCTCACTGTTTTCTGTCATTGCCAGAATTGACTTTTCTTTCAACGGTATTCAATATAACTAACAAGTAATAACTAATAAGCTTTTTCCTTCTGGGGTCACTACAGCATCTGTCTTATAGTGTGTTGTGATTCACATATTGATTTAGTATGGGTTCTGACACAATTTTGAGTATGAAGACATATTATAGATATACAAAACTTAAGAAACAAAACCAAAACTTTTTTTTTTACTGATTGTTGTTTGTTTTTGTTTTTCCAGTGACTAAACATTTCTTGGGAATTGATAAACATTTCTGGAGTGGAACTGTTCACTTTATTGTTCCCAGTGAGACATTGGCCATAGGAGCAACCTGGGACTCAAACCCGTGACCTTCTTGCAGTGAGGGGACAGAGCTGACCACTGTTCCAAACATAAAATAGATATGGTTCAGTATTTAGGATGATATATATCTTGAGTTCTTGAAAATTAGTTGTAATAATTCAAAAAATGATTACCTGCTCCCATGAATCGTTACGGAAAAAGCTGGCTTCATTGTGCCACTTCTGGGAATACATTCTTAATCCGGATACAATAATGTGTCTACAAAAAGAGGAAAAGTGCCGCTGTACAGCAGTAAAACTTATGTTGTTTTGATTTAAAGTTCCAAACTAAAAAAAACAACCCTTTTCACCTCAAGATCAAGCCTTCAGTATTGCACCACCGCAGTGTACCACGATATTACAAACTTGTTTACGACAAAAACTAGCATCATCTCTGCTTCAAACAACAAACCTCCAAACAGTCTGTTCATCTTTCACCCCACTCCTAAACAACAGCCTGTGTGTTTCCCCAATACAAGATCGCACCTGTTTGCTGAATCTTTGGGTCTGTTTGAATGGTTTATCTGTATCTCCTCTTTGTTGCCCCCACCACTGCTTCCTGTCTGTCAGTCTGTCTTAGCCGAGATCTGGGAGGGACCCATAGACTTGATGTCTCAGCTCCTCCGCCATCCCGCTAGGAAACCCTTTCTGACAGTTGCCGCAGCAGCAGGATACGGCGCAAAGATGTTGGTGTAATTGCAGCGGGTTGCGTCATGAAAAAGTCATAATTTGCTGTCAAGGACGTCAGCGTGTCAGTGCTTCGGCAGGTATAGCTGATAAGGTATTGACTGCCTCTAGAGTGCTCACTCATGCTCACTTCAACCACTTTCAGAAAAGTTGACTCCCACAGAAAGACGCAGCCAGCCAAGGTTGGGGAACAGGGGAGAATAGCTAAAGACATGAAGAGGAGAAGCTGGAGCAACAGGCAGAATAGGCTAAAGACATGTTCTATATTAATTGCATTGAATATCCATCTCTGCAAGCTTCGTTCATCAATAAAACATGTCCAGGTTTGGTTAAATTATTTATATGTGATCAACAGGCGTGCCGTTAGCTGAATAATACACCATTACACCTGGCCCACTGTAACACTGGCTTTGATTGCTGTTGCATAGGTCACTGACTGACACCAAGTGACACGGAAGAAAAAGAAAAAGAATCTTGTCAAAGCAGGCCCTTAAACCTGAGGGTGATGGGGGAGGGTTGGGGCCACTGGCGGTGTGGACCACAGATCAAAAAGCTGGGGTAAGTCAGGTTGGAGAGTCTAAGGGTGGGCGATGGTAAAAATATAAGATCACAATTTTATTAAGCCAAGATCACATTTTTGATTTGATCACAATTTTTGTTGACATTGTATTTTTCTCGTACACAGAAGACATCATTTTATAATTTAGACTAGGGCCTTTTTCAGCAGATGGGGATAAAAGTGAATTATTTATGTGTGGCGCACTGTTGGCACAATTGATTTGAGAATTATAACTTATGTCAATGAGGTTATGTTTTATTAATTGCTGCTATACTGTTGTGGGTTTGAGTAAAGGCCGGGCTAACCTCCAAATGGAGTCTACATGTTCTCCCCAGGTTACTGTAGGTTCACCATGGGTTCTTCCCACATGAGTGTGAATTAGTGACTAGTGTGTATGAATACCTGTGACCCCAACCAGGAATGCAAAGATAAAAGTTAATGTTCTATTGCACATTGCATGCTTGTATCACAAACACAGTTGCATCATCACTGGTGTCAAATCTCAGAGACGTTGTGCCATTCTCACACTCAGTCTTCACTCTGATTTAGGTTCATGACCTCAAACTTACCCTTGAGTATTGGACATGGCCTACTCTGTTTTATTTTATGGGGTTAAAATGGTGAGAGTGAATATATTAGATTTATTTGATATATTAGAATATATTAGAAGTATTTGTCCTTAAATTTTGGGTATAACATCTAACATATTTAAATGAATGTAAAAGTAAAATGATTATGGTCCTAGAGATTACTGTATCGTTTTTGGGGGCCACAGTACGAGATCACAAACAATACATAATCCTTTTAGCATTGCATCTGTCATTGTTGCCTGTAATTGATCTCAGTAGTCCCACAGGTAGACACCGCACATCTGTGATTGGCCGTTTGTAAATTGTAGCAGCTGTCAACACAAGCTCTTCAAAATGAATGAATGAACTTTCTCATTAAAACCTGTGTGTTTACTGTTGTTTTCATCCCTCCCTCGCCTGCGACCCCTAACAGGAAAAAGCAGAAGAGAAATGCATTTGAATATTGTTGAGTCACATTCAGTCAAATCCAGTTCCTCAGTCACTTTCTGAGATATACTGGGGTCAGAGGTTCTTCATTTAACTTTGGCAGCATGTTGAAATTAAATAAACTAAGTATTATGAAACACATGGAGTTTTTAGCTCGGACTGTAGACACGAGGACGGGACTAAAAAGTTGAATCTATAGCATTTCCCAGTTACTAAATACCCAGGTAGGTCTGGCTATAGTTGATAGATAGTGTAACTATAACAATTGATTTTATTTTCAACAATATTAAAAAATAGACTTTTTTAAATGTAATATTAAACAACACAGTATATTTAGCCCAAGTATGAAATCTAACTAAACAACACCACTGCAAACCAAGTGTTAGTAAATAAATCTAATTACACAAACAAAAATTAACTTCAATTTAACTAAAGCTTTAGTGCTTTAGTGCTGTGCTTAACTTGTGTTGGCTTTGGTTAAAACGAGTCAATTTGACCCAAAGGCAACACAAGGGTTTTTAAATTAGCTAAGGTGGATAACAAAAACCTAAGGTGCTACTTTGAAAGTGCTAGGTAGACTTGGTTGTAAAGTACCATGAATAAAGAGCCTATATGTTGGTAGCACAGGTAAGCACACAGAACACAAGGTCGACGTAAAACTACACCAAAAAATCCCAATAGCACACACACTAAAACTTTGCCACACTGCACTATGGGCAACACACACAAAGAGAGAACCAGAGAACCAAAAATGAGACAGCAGTGGCAATCTTAACAATCAGCAAACATAGCTCCTCTTTTACAGTGCTCACCCGGGCCCAAAACACCTTTAGCCCACAACAGTCAGAACTATACAATGCTAAAAAGTACATGCAGCAACACACCCGAGGAGCGGAGAGGGAGATTCACTAGTGGTGCCTTGACGGCCGTGCAGAAGTTAGGAACTTACAGTAACCCCATTGATAAACAACAATTCCACAACAACCAAGAAACCACCCGGTTACAGCTAAAGTAGACTGACCACCAACATCTGCTGTGATAATTGTGTCCTACTGCCCCATCCCATAGAGGCATAACACAGCAAAGATGTTTGGAGAAAGGAAGGGGGCTTTAGTCCATCAGGCCAGAACATTTTGTAGATCAAAAATAAAAAATCACAATACTATGACTCAATCTAATCTCAGTTGTATAATGGTGCATGCAAAGTGGTATCTATTTTGGGTGAAAACACCTGCTTGCGTTTTCATGCATCTTCAATGCGCTGGCCAGGCTTAGCGTAACGGGAAAGCCCTGTGCTTCAAAAGGCCTGATGACGTAAGCAAACATACCCTATTCTGAGCTAAACTGAAAGCCATCTATACAGCAATGCAGTGGCTATCTGTCCCCATTGTTACTTAATGAAGCGTCAATGGAGCAGCTTGGACGGGCTTATAGACTTCTCATTGTTGCCGCAGGGCTCCCAGGACCGGTAGAAGCGGCCTTAAGGGTCAGGATTTGAGGATATTTCCCAGAGATCTAAAAGGCGGTTAATCAGCTCTCAGTCAATGATCTGCCCGGCTCTTCATCTTCCCATGGTGGAGTCTTCTTAGTAGCATCGTCCTTACACTCCACGGCTGTGTTTGTGTTTGGGATTTGCCCAAAGTGGCCCCAGATCAGCTGACCTGACCTCAGCTTGGCGTAGAATAGTGTGGGTTTTAGCTTGCAGCCTCCTCTTACATTTTAATCGCTGCTCAGTGCTTTTGGCCCATGCCACACACAGACCAAGGGTTTTATGTTAGCCTGGACGGTTTGAATGAACTGACTGTTGATGCATTGATGTCACTTCTGTGTATTTTGGTTGTTGGTCTTACTTTGTTTCTGAAATGCAAATGTAATGATTTATTTCACATTTATTTAAGCCACTCAGAGTTAAGACGTTTTACCTAGGTACATTTGATGTGCTCAGATATGCTCTCAAATACTGAAAATACTGAAATTGCTTTGACTACACTCTTTAAGCCCCCTTGAGTTTACAGGTGAGAGAGAGCAATGCAAGGCTGTAGTCAAACCACAGATTTGATGTCTTTTAGACCAGCCTCTGTGAAAACTTTTGCATGGGTACATTGGCCTTTTGTGAGTCAACCCAACTTTTGCACACAGGTACATATCATAAAAACACCGAACTGGATTGATTTTGGTACTTCATTGACTAATAATCAGTAATTAATTAATTACTGCTTTTACTACTAAACTGTGAACACAATTACTCAAAAAGTCTGGACAGGTACATATTTACCTCCTGAACTGATCTGACCAATATGATGCAGTTACCTCTATAGCGCCCCCTATAGACTGAAAAAAGTTTTGTCAAAAACATCCTTCACAAACATCAAAAAAGTAAAATAGACCCTTCCCATGTTTGTCACAGTTTGGGGGCGGAACTTCTTAATTGCTTAATAACAATATAAACCCATAGAAATCCCACAATGTCTGATTAAGGTGCCCGTTGGTGCGAGTGACAGACGCACGAGGCCGTTTCGCTGATACAACAGTGTTAGCCTAGTTTGTGTCTATAGTGCTGTCCTCTATAAAGCAGTTCAGGGTTTTGCAGTGTGTTGTTAACCTGAAACTTGGTAGAACTGATGGAATTATGACCAGTGAAGTCACCAATCCATGTGTTAAAGTTTGTGTAGATTCAGTAGTACATAAGAGTACATGTGTACTCATGGCATGTGGCATGCAGCTTTGGAACTGACATGTAATAAAACACGGCCTGATGTTGTTGATCAATCGTAGAGCCCGCAGGCAGCACAGCAAGGGCATGTTCATGCAAATGAGAATTGCTAAATGCCACTGAGGGGTGGAGGGGGAGGCCATTACTTCAGCTGACAAACTACATAGAATGGGATGGGCTGCTGTATCCAGGGGGACATTTTTAACACAAGGTGAGTTTACAGATATGCAGGCTTAGTTACAACAGCAGCAATAAAAGTGTTTGGGCAGTGGGGCAGTGGGTAAGTGTTCATCATGCTCCCAAAAGGTCACCAGTTCAAACCCCCCCAGAGCATACTGTCGTTGTGTCCATGGGACACTTAACCCACATTGCCAATGAATGTGGTTGTGTGATTGGTGGTTGGAGGGCCATAGGTGCAGAATGGCAGCCACATTTCCTTCAGACTGCCCCAGGGCAGCTGTGGCTACACAAGTAGCTTACCACCACAGTTTTACTGTGCAGTGAATGAATAATGCAATTGCAAAGTGAGTGTCCAGAAAAGCGCTGGACACAAACATGGATTGTTTATGTTCCCCACAGACACAAAGAAGGGTCCAATTCAACCAGTTCTCTGTCATAGAATACCACAGTGTCGGTCACAATAAAAGACACAAATAAGCCAAACGTTTCCTTATAACCGATTGTGCTAATGTTGACGATGAGGATCCTGCCCAGATATTAAACTATCCAGACATGTTAGAGACTCCTAAATACATTTGTGTCCCCTGGGGATAATGTCCAGACCTTCACTATTGTATAACTACTACGACCAATGCCCATGCAAATGACAGCGCCCTCTGAGTGCATGTTTGGTCTTTGTTTGTGTAGACTTGACAACAATGCCCAAATAGATGCAACTCAACAAGACAAAGAAACCTTGCCACTCTTCACAACATATAGACATAGGTACTCACTGGAGACACCGTTAAAAGGTATGACAAACCCACTCATCATCGCCGTCTGCGCCTCCTGCGGGACCTCACTGTATATTCACTGGGTTTACTGCCGTATAAGACTTCATCTCCTCACATTATATCTCAAGCTGACAGATATTAATATGCAAAATAGGAGTATGCTGAACAAAATGCCGATAATTAAGCGAAGATGTTGAGAGTAGAAGCGTGCTTAAGAGTGTGCACGTGGGACCCAGCACATGGTAAGCCATATGCCTCTCTGCAGTTAGCTCTGTCCTTTGGGGTAAATGGGGGTTGGGTTTGTACACACAGTCACTGTACAAAAAGGAGAAGGAGATGTTTTTAATCCAACCCAGGCAATGAGAATTTCACTGCTATTTTGTGCTTCATGACACAATATTTACAGAACAAATCACCTACAGTATGTTATCTACTTTTTCTATCTTTTGTCAGACCTTGTAAAACATGAGCCTCTTCTCGACTGACAGAGCGCTCATTTATCTTTTTCCTGTTAGGAGTCAAAGGTGACTGGAGCCTGCACATAGGTCCATTAGTTGCAGGGCTTGCACGGAGACATACACAAGAATTGATATGTTTATTCATTAAGGGCAATTTAGAGGAAACAAGAGTACCTGAAAAGAACCCACAGTATAAGATTATGCAGACTACACTCATAACCAGACATTATGGTGAAATGATGCATATTTGAAGTTGAATGTAATGTGAAACCACAGACTGGAGCCTGGTGCATGAAGCTAAGGAAACATTCGGAGCAGTTTTGTTGCTTTTGGTTTGAATCCGAACTTCTCTAATTTACACAGATAGAAAAGTTAAAAGTCAAAATTGTGAAATCTACTCAAGAGACGCCAATGTAAAGTAGTTTAAAACCTTTTAGAATTTTAGCTCAACTCACCAGGATCCCAGGAGTGTTCACTTTTGAAATATTTTATACAAAAAAATAAAAGTCAATAGAATAAATCAGGTGTTTGATTTCTTTGAGTGTGTTTCTTTCACCATCTCTCAAATTAAAAGATTTAAACCTGATATCAAAAGTCGTTTGGTGAACACCTAGGCGTAGGTTGTCTCATGCACTGTAGTAATATGTGCATTATGTGATTTGCACAAAAATGGTATTCTGCATTTGGATTCATAACAAACTAAAAAAGACTGAGATTGTCTGGATTCTTTTATTTCTCAATAAAAAAAGCGATGCATCTGCTTTTTGAACAAAAGCTATTCTCTTTAGTAGAGCGTGTCAAAACTCAGGTTTACTAACACTGTGTGACTCCTTGTTATTGTTATGGTGGATTTTTTGCCCCAATGTCCAAAGCTTAATAGCTCAATCTAAAGAGAAGAGTTGACCGTGCCACTAACTAATCATTGCCTAGTTTCTAAACTGTTTCCCACTGTAGCCAGCCTCGACCCATAACAGGGATGAACAACAAAAGTTTATTGAACATTTCATGGCAAGTATCAATACCCTCCTTAAATATGGAAGCAGATGAACATGTGGGGGCAGAAAATCCCCAAGGCTTTGTCAGAAGAACAATGTAAGAAATCTTTATTGCATCATTGTTGAAGTTCAAGGCCTTCTTCCGTGTGTATGTGCGTGTGCGTGTGTGCGTGTGTGTGTGTGTGTGTGCAAGCAAGCAGAGGTCTAAGGTCATCTTCATGCCTTTAAAGTAACAGTTCTTATGAACATAATAATGCTGTTATATGTGTTTTTATCTGTTTGCCTGCTTCTCCAGCTCCTCCTCTCCTCCTAGGCTGATTTCTCCCTCTATCCCCAGAGGAGGTGAGGAAAGTGGGGAGGATTTTTGCGCTGCCGGGGGCGACAGGCTCTCTGTGCCATCCACTTACACAAACGGCAGGATCAGCGCTCCACACAAGAATAATTAGAAGATAATGGGTAGTAATGCGGCCCGATCTGTCCCGATTATCTCCTGGCACCAACCGGCACAGCGCCATCTGGTGCCAGATCGTGGGGCAGCGGCTGCTCTGCCACTTGAAAAGAAGGTGGGCTTAGGTCTAATCTCACGCGCCGTTCTGTTATTGACTGACTGTATGGGGCTATATTCAGAAGAAAGCCTACCACACAGAGCTGTTCTCACTGTTTTAAAGAGTAATGTGCTTTGTGTAGACTCTGAATACAGTTGGCCTGGGCAGCGGGCAGGTGAATTTGGCCAGCTACAACCCCAACCCCTACAATTCCTAAAATGTTGTGACACTTTAGGTAGAGTAAGTAAAAAAACAAAAGAAAAGATGTATTCAACTTTATTCACAATCAAATAAAAACATATCCAATGTTCAAACTGATATTTCATACTGACACACATACATACATGACGTTAAGAAACAGAAGAATGAAAATTTAAACAAATGCAAACATTTTGCAACTTTATGTAAATTTAAACAGATGTTGGATGCATGTGGCCCTCCCCGGAGCACAGGGAGAACATGGAAACTCTAGAACAATGGCACATCTATAGGCGGTTAAAGATGCACAAAATTGTTTAAGTGAACGTTTGTCAGACGTGCCATCAAGTGACTTACCCTCTCGTGGACAGATTGATATGACTAGTCGAAATTATCTGCAGTTTGTAGGAAATGTGCACTGACATTTTTATTCTGGACTTTGACAAAATAGTGATGAAGTTGAAATTGCTTCATTCTCAACTCTGTCACCTGCAATAACTGTCTAAAAGTGCTCCAGTGCAAGTGGCCTCAGCTGTCTTGGAAAAACGTGACAGCACAGTATGATCATTCAAGAACATATATGATAAAATAGTACATTAGGGCAATACGGTTTCGTCTTATGGGGCGGAACATTATGGAGAGGATTACCAATCAAAAAAACAGGCCAGACTGGACCCGCAATGGCCAGTCATATTGAATTGACCCAGCGCTGAAGGAAGTGGGCTGTTTTATAAGAAGCCATGACAGACACTTGTCCATGTTAGCAGCTCAGCTCACAGCGGGCTCTCGACACCACTCGGCTTTACTGTCCATCAGGCAGACACTCAGCAACACCGCCTGTCACCTATTCATGTAATATAAATGCAATCTCACCAGCTCTTTGAGATACGTACCAGACTCACCGGGAAAAGACAGACTGACACAGGCGCTGGAGTTTACAGAGCGGACCGTGATTCCACTTGACGGAACTGTCATCATAAGTTTTTGCAGGTGAAGGAGACTGGGCCTCTATTAGTAATTACAAGGTCAACCAAATATAGTCACATTGAACAATTACTCGGATGATTCATTGTCATTTACATTAACATGAAACTAGTGTACTCAACATTAGTATTTAAGTAAAAGTACTGTTACTTAGAGGAAATCAAGTTGAAGTGAAAGTGAACAAAACTATTACGTTGGTAAAAATAAAACAGTTTTGATGTTATGTGTTGTGCAGCCACTGTTAAAACTGGAAAGTATTTAGCTCCGACTAACGACACATATCCTAAAGTAGAACAGACACATATTGCATATATAATGTGAGCATACAGCTAAATAAAAGACTTAACACGTTTGTCTCCAGAAAAATCAAACTACATATGTTTTCAATCAATAAATCTGCAATGTTCAGACATACAATGACAGCCATGTTGGGATATCTAGAACAAATATATATATTATCGCCAACTAGTGGACAAAAGTTACATTGGATGCCTTTAACTACATTTATAAAATTTACACAGAAGTTTTCTTCAAGTGTAGCGTGTCCCTATAGAGCAGAACAATTGAATGTATTGTTCAAGTGATCCTGCAATTATTTAGATGCAGCCACGCTCAAAAAATACACGTATTATTATATTTTGTGCCAGTAGACTATATTAAGATTTTTACTAAATACAGAAATCTAGACAGGTCTTGTTCCTGTTACAAGATACTATCAGGTTATTAGCTCATTTTCTTCACACCCAAGAAAACATATTGCCTACATTGTAACCAGTGACACTTATAGACACAAAAATGACCTACTAGACAAACAAGATTCTTCCTCACTGACCCGGGTGTCCCCTGGATACCTCTGAAACTTGAGAAACTGCCTCTACACTTCCTCAGAGTTTGCAGCGGAGCAGATACTTCCTCGTTACATGACACCTTTCGAATTGCTGTGATGGAGGCAACCGTGTTCTTGTTTTCATCAAAATCATTCTGTGCACTCCAGTTCTTATCCATATCCTAATTTGTTTGCCATTACACAACCTTTGCTGTTTATCACTGAGACGCTAACTCTCTTTATGAGCACCTAATCCCGGGGCGGCTACCATAATTTATGAAGCATTTACATGAAGAAGCCCGGCTAATTGGAAGCATGTGTCTGGGTAAGCCTCGCCAACGCAGACACAAGGCAGATGAGCAGCCCCGAATCACAGTGCCTGTAGCAAAACATCATAATCATCATTTTACCGCAGTGGATTCTTCAGTATGTTTTTGGATCGTACAAGGTCGTGCAGTGTTGGAGTCTGGGCTAAGCTGGAGGCAGGGCTATGTTGGTTTGTTTAAGACTCAACCAAAATGTAACTTTGAAGTCTGGGTTATGACTGTGCTTTGACTTAAACCAAGTATATTTGAAAATCTTCTGTTTGTAGCACTAGACAGATATTGATGCTTTTGCTCCATGTGTCTATGAAAAAAGTAAATGTAAGCCATAGTTATATAGTTTTATTTGATGTGTGTTAGTACAAAATGACACTGACTTATTTAATGCCTTTTTTAGAGATATTCTTCATTTATTTGCCCATAGGCCACTCGGATACATACACATTCAAAGACTTAATCATTATAAATTCACCCGATTAAGTCAAGCGTGTGCAGGTGGAGTCCATTTAGCAGCACCTCTGTTTGTGTAAGAGGCTGAAATCTGCAGTAAGCTGTGTTTTGTATGCCTGGGCACGTCTGGTGGCTAGCACCATTGAGGCTAACTGCGCTATCAGCAGAGAAATGAGCCATCGTTGAGGCACTCAGGGTTGCCCCGCTAAGCTTGACCCCCCTGTTTGGAGCCTGCACAAGAGGGTCAGGGGTCAGCTTTGAGGTCTCTGCTGGACGAGAGGACACTGATCATATGGACTTATTAGTCAGACTCATAGCTCCGTTATGGTGTCTTCTTGTACACAGGAAAACTCTTGGTAATAAATGGGCATACATGTGTGTGTTGTAGAATGTGTTGTGTCTGGTCTTGGTCTTGATGTGATCTTGAACATGGCCATCTCTGAGATTCTTCTGCAAATACTTAGTGTGATTGATAGAAATGTATAAACAATTACTTTTTTCTTAATCCCTGGCTCTATCACAGTAGTCTATCAAGCCAGACGTGAGTTCTCTGTATACTCTATACAGAGTCTGGTGACCCTCCCCTTCACAGAGACTTCCCCGGTACAAACATCTCCGGGCAGTCTGATTGGTTGAGCTCGAGTGACGATTGCTTTGTGCTTGCTTCTCCAAAACATTCAAGATGGTGCACATTCATTCATCACTTTCACTATCACAGAGGGATTCCTATGCAACCTTAAACAAGTACCTATTACTTACTGAGAAAATGAGTTCTGTTCTAAAACACATGAAAAAGACTATGTGGTAAGTGCAATGTCCAATATTAGTCATTGTCCAGTCTTGGTCTCAGAAAACTGTACAAATGCAGCATTAGTTTTGATAATGATTCATTTTAGGTGTCTCGTTTAGACTCAGTCAAATACAATAGGTCTAGATGTTGGACCAAAGCTACAATTTGAATTTCTCTCCCTGCTAACCACTGAAACTGGAGACCTATTTTCTCCAAACCAAAACCACAAAAAAACTAGATACTCCCCCATCCTCATTTACATGGGGTCGTTTGTTATGACTTTATTATTATATATGGGCCTTTGTCTGGCTGTGCATGTACCTTCACCACTCCCAGCTGGTCCCCATTAATAACGCCGGCCCGATGCTGTAGAGACGGAAGAGCTTGTTAGCGTCAGAGCGAGAATCCCAGAGCCGGGACACAGCATGAGCGGGGCCCGACAGGACAGGACAGCACAGGGACACACACACAAACAGGCTGCAGACCGCCGACTTCCCTCGCTCACACTGCACAACACACAATTTTGAAGAACATGACATGATGTCCAGCATTTGTCCCAGCAATTGCACAAAGCCATCATGTGAGAGAGGCCACATGTGTAAGTGGTGTCAGTCCGGCAGCGTGGTGGTGCTGCTACCGTGGGACACCGTGGAAATGCTGTTTTTCCAAATTAAACGGAGCTATGTGGTCGTGTAAGGGAAATATAATGAATTTTGTGACATAATACTCTATTGTAATGTTCAGACATGGTAATGCCTGAAAGTTTGTGACATATATACAGTTTTTGTGCACTGTATTTAGGTTATAGTGGTTTACCATAACATAATAACGTAATAATTATGTAAACAATAATCTCTATGCAATAGGAAAGCAATGAACATCCTTTCAGTTTGGTGGTTTGTGCTCCTAGATCTTCTACCTACCCAACAAAAAAATACAGTGGAGTCTGAATGTCCTCTCCATCAGCCCTGCACAAAACTAGTTATTATCCATGGTTTTACGTAGAAGCTGAGATCGGCTTCTAACCATAATCTTCTAACTGTATATATGCAATTCATCAAGCTTTTGAAGAATAATCACCTGCTTTATCTCAGACGTTATACCAATCACTGAATGCATTTGCTTTAAACAAAGGTCATCATTTTCATAAACCATTGCACTCTTCTTTACAAACTGTAATGCAACAGGTCACAAATTGTAAGAATTAGTGCCACTTTTGAGATTGTCCTATCAGAGTGCCTCAAGGCAGTGATCTCAGTACTACTATACTTTATTGTGATTACTGTATGCAGATGGCACGGGCACTCAAATCTCATAAACACAAACTGGCAATAACAATGTGCATAAATAGTTCACAAATAACCATTCAATAATTCAAATAAAATGTTGTTATTTTTGCTCCAAACAAATGAAGATAATATTATAATGCCGTTAAGATTTGAAATGAATGCTGAAGGAGTGTTCTTGCTTTCTTTCATAGACTACTTTCCAAATATTGCTTTTGATACAATGCTATAATAAAGTACCAGCTGGGTTAGAATCCAAAAGTGGGTCTCAGAAAAGGTAAATTTAGCCTTAGTGTTCAACCAGTTTGAAGCCTAAACCTAAACCAGTGAAATATGTGCTGTTTGCTGTACCCCTGGACAATACTAGAACCCTAACAAGGGAATTTTCTGAGCCACTGCTTTGCCACTGGGCATGTTTTTGGTTGAAAGCATAATGAGGCAACTGGACAGGAGCGGGCCGCCATGCAGACGGTCTCCATTGTGGCTCCAAACGGTGGCAGAAGCCCCCCAAAATCTGCGCCCCTGATCTGCGCTCCAGGAGTCGGCAACGAACAAAGGCGTGGAAATGGGATTTATTTAGCACGCCTCATCAAAAGGGAATTAGCAGGGTTTGGGGAGGAAAGACGGGGCTGTGTTTAGAGCTAGGATGAATGGCAGGATCAGCTCTGTAAGCCCTCACCCCCTACACTTCCCCCAAAAGACAAGTGAATCGCACACATTAGCTCCGAGGTGCCTTCTGTAGCCCACAACATTAAAAAGATTGTGTAAGATGTTAGCAGGAGACAATAGGGACAGTACCAAAAGTTTAGATACAGATCCATTTTTAGAATATCTGTGTTTACCATATTATTAGTATCGTTTGAGTCGTTGTTATTGTCAGCTCTAATACATTCTGTGCCATGGCGTGTACACATATAATTAATGCAGATATTAACCAGACTCAGTTCATGGGGATCTTCTGAAAATACAAAGCCTATTGGACCATTTATTCAAGTAACCAAATTCCAATTCTTTAGCATTATGGTCCCCCTTGGTTTTAAATGTTCTACTCGCACTAACATACCTGTAAAATACTGTCAGACTATTGCAGCTTAAGACTTACTGGCAATCTAGTACACCAGTCAACTTTAGACTTACAAATCCAAAACTAATGACCTTTGTTGTGTTTTATAAAGATCTGAATGAACATATTCTCTCATCCTCTTCTGCTTTTGGCAAGAAAATTATTATTATTATTATTATATTTTATGTAAATACCTGTTTTATGCTTGTTTTACGAAACTCAAAAAGTGTATGACATGGTGCATCACTTTTTGACCTGCAACAAGCTCTCGGGGTGACCAGAGGGTAGCCGGTTCGAATCCCTGCCCGAGCGCATACTGTCTGTCGTTGTGTCCCTGGGCAAGACACTTAACCCACATTGCCTATGAATGAATGTGGTTGTGTGATTGGTGGTAGACTGGCGGCCACACCTCTGTCAATGAGAACTTTGAGATGATATTGATCTAATATGCCCATTCACTCTTCTTTCTCTCAATCCATTTCTAACTTTAATTCTCCCCCCTCCTCTCTCCCCTAAACTTGGAGCTGTCAGTTGCGATGATAGCCAGGCTGACGGTTGGAAGGCTTGGCGCTGCAACATGCAACAAAACAAGGCACGCTTGTGTAAACTAAAGCAAACACAGCCCCACCGGAGGACCCCTCCCACCTGCCCCCCTCCACGCACTGATGAAACACACAGCAACACCAGGCAGCTATTAAACACTCTACCACAAATGTGAGGACTCTAGTTGTGGCAAATCCGGCTCAAAATGCTTGTTCGTTATCATCTCTGCCGCTGCCTTGTGTTGATGTTGTTGTGTTGTGGTTGTTTGCGTTCTCAGACATAGCAGTGCATTGTGGGGGAAATCTGTTATACTAAAGGAAGGGTGACAGGCTAAAGGCTGCTTGACTGGTAAATCGCTCCCAATGAGGCAATAAAGTCAAGTTTGGGCCAAGTTGCAGACAATTCTCATCAGGATGGAGCAGGAGTTTTGGAAAATGGCTTCTGAATGGAGGATCAATAATTGACAGGAAGCTCAATTTGCAGCACTTGGAGCAAATGGGGTGTAACTATGTAGTTTGGATGTTGTTGGGGGCTGGGAAACATGGAGCAGAATTATGTCTTTAGTGAGAAATGTGTCCAACTCTGCTTAAAGTTACAAGAAAAAGTGCTCAGGATAATAGAATAGAATAGTGAGCAACCACTGCTTGTTTACAATGCAGGCAGCACATTGTCTTGTATAAAAAACTTGTATAAAAACAATAGAAAACTTTGCAGACACTTCATTATGGAAATCTTTTCGTTTTGTAAATGGATTCATTTGACTGTTTATTTTAATTAGGGGTTGGAGTGGCTGGTCAATCAATTACTTTGTTGGATGCACCGTTAACAATTGCCAATACTGACCATGCACACGCCTTAATTTAAAAGATAAGAGTTTTTCTGTTTAAAATGGTTTCAAATACATTTCTCAGTCTTATATTTTCTAAGTATATCGGTGAAACACGTCCATGTCCGCAGATCCTACGTGTGAATGCAATAACTCAAAAACAAATTGCAGGATCAGTTTCAAATTTTGCACACAGGTACATATCATGAAGATGCTGAACTGGATTGAGCTTGGTACATCTACGATTAATGACAATTCATTAATTAACTAATTAATGCCCTGAAGCACTATAATTGAGCCATTAATCCTGCTGAACATGTACAAAATCACATTAATTTTGGCGCAGTGATCCAGGCTAGTGTATATTTACTGTACATAGGCAAATGACAGAGGTCAAATAAAGAATGATTGAATAGCACCCCCATTCACACTTACTTTGGCAGAGAGCAATGATACCAATGATGGTACAGTGATTCTTCACAGTGTACCCAACATAAAATATTATTATGGCCCCACCCTACAACAAACAGGAAGTCGTCAATTTTATATTGAAATTGGGAAGTCTCTAACAGCCTCTAACGTGCACATACTTTGCCCAATTAGGCTCAGACCTGAAATACCTAATTACCCCCCGGCCCTGAACACATCTGACCAATATGATGGCAGTTACCTCTATAGTGCCCCCTATAGACTGAAAGAAGAATGTAGTTTTAGGTAAATTAACAATATTTGGCAAAAGCATTCTTCACAAACATCAAAAAAAGTCAAATAGACCCTTCTCATGTTTGTCATGGTTTGGGGGTGGGGCCTTTTAATTGCTCATTAACAATATAAAAACCCTTAGAAATCAAACAATGTCTGATTAAGGTGCCCGTTGGTGACATAGCAGTTGTGGCAGAAGTATGGGGCGTTTGGCTGACATATACCTTGTTTGGGACGACAGCGTAAGTCTAGTTGTTGTTGTTATGGCGTCCCCATAAGTGACTGTTAGTTCCTGTTAGTTAGTGGCACTTACAGAATTTACTCCACATGGATTAACTCCAGCCCCAAAATGTATTTGTCCCAACTCAAGTCTGATTGAGAAGTTTGTGTCTATATTATTTCATTACAATTTTATGTTTCCTCAAATAAGTGAAACAATTACATACTTTCAAATAAGAGTAGGCTGTGTACTGCAGTGATGGCAATGACAATTATAACACTGTAATCTAGATCTGTTTAATGTAGATCATGTAAATGCACAAACCCATATCATGGCCTACATATTACAGTAGGCCCAGATAAATATGTTAAGAGACTTCTTTACTATATGTGATATACGGGGGTCCCTGCTGTGCCTCTCTGTGGGCCATGGCCTGAAAAAACGTTCCGCTCCAACTTGATGCATGGAAAGTAAAATGTGCTTCAGTGTCTGTTTTTACCTGTGGCTGCACGGGAACACAGGTGTTCACATGTTCAGGCCGCTTCTCCGGGAGTTCTACGTCAATGTCATGCTTGTTTGCTCTGGTATATGGAACAGTATAGAAGGCAGTGTTAAAATTACCCAATATATTTTGGAAGTACAAAACTCATGTTCCAAAAAAGTTGTGACATTACATAAAATGTAAATAAAATACAAATGCTGTGCTTTTGATGCACGTTGGTTGGGTGGTTAGCACTTCCACAAACATGTTAAAGAGGTCATGTTATCTTCATACCCATAGATAAGAATTGTAAATTTATAATCTGAACATTGTATTAGCAATAAAAAAAAATTTAGGAGCTGTTGATCTGTGGAAGAAAATAAATAGGGTGCATGTTCCTTTTAGGACCTGTTTTTTATTTATTTATTTTATTTTTAAAAAAGTGACAGTGCACATTAATAAACATCAGTACAAAAATACATATGTAAATGTGCCGAAATTTACTACATGTGAAATACTATATCATGTGAAATACTATATCATGTACAATACTATATCATGTGCAATACTATATCATGTGCAATACAATATCATGTGAAATATTATATCATGTGAAATACTATATCATGTGCAATACTATATCATGTGAAATATTATATCATGTGAAATACTATATCATGTGCAATATACGAAATTCATTTGAAGTCATTTTACCACCTGTGAAATACTCTACTTACACCTTATTTAATCCTACCTGCATCTTTGTATTGTTTATTATATGTTTATTATATTGTTACTTATCTTTTTTTTGCCAACACTTTTTCACCATGTACTATTATTGCATGCTACTAGTACTTCTTGACTATCTTAGCGAGTCAAACAGTTCTTCTAACCCTAAGCACTTCATTGCATTGTTGACCTTGTGTTGAACGTGCATATGACAAATAAACAAGACTAAGACTATAAGACTATAAGCATTCGCTGTTTATTTCATAAATAAATAAAAAAAAACAAAGAAGTATTTCCTCCCATCATCTGCAAATGTTTTTTGGTCAATCTTCTAATTCTCCCTCTTTAAGAAAAAACAGCAGAGCCACCAGGCTTAAATGAGGCTAAAGTCCACCGATTTAGACAAATGAAGTTTTAATTGTGCTAAAATATGCAAACGTATTAATCTACATTGGGCCCGCTCCCTTGGGCTCACCCCACCAGCCCACTCTCCCCCCTGTGTCTACCTGCTATAATGGCCCAGAATAAGCAATGCTGGGTGTATATTTGTGAAACGGGATAATTCTAGTCCACTTTATGTCTCTGCTGTTCCCTCGGCAGACCCATAGCTCCTTTATGTAAGACCCCAGGAGAGAGTGCCCCCTGCATGGAGACAGGCCTTGAAGAAACAAACACCATCAGTAACCTGTCTGCTGTAACTCTGGCTCCACCAAGAAAAAAAAACTGCTTTACTGCAATCCATCCGTCCTCTCTAGCTCTCCTCCAACCTAATCATTGCGGCCCCCATTTCTCGTGATTTATGGCCGTGCAGGCTGCCGGTAGCCGATAGATCAGGCCTGCTTGTGGTGGCAGGGGGCCGGGGAGGCAGCGGGGACTGGAGGATGAGCTGGGACAGAGGGAGAGGGAAGAATAGAGGAGAAAAACTCACCTGTGATGGAGTGCACTGAGGAAAGGAAAAGGATATTGGCATTTGCTGGTAGTGGCAAGAAAAGTGTGTGGGAATTTCTGTTGAGGCGATAGCGTACAGGTAAATCTATGTATATCAATTTTGTATCCATTCATCATCTACTGCTTATGTCTGTTAGGGCTGCATGGGTGACTGGAATATTATAACTTGTCCACTGACTGCTCTAACTGCTCTATGTTGTTCATTCGCTGAATGCAGGAGATGGTCCAAGTGTCTCGCTATACTATCCATCTTGTTGAGTGTCCAAACTTGATAAAGCCCATAGTAGAACCAGCTCTTTTATTACAATTGTATTACAGAGTTACATTCGGTTGGCTTTCTCTTTACATCTGATTTGTCCTCACAGGGCAGGTACATGGTTCTTTAGATGGAATGAAGATTCTCAGTGACCAGTGAATTCAAAGAAGAACACTAATGAGGCCATGGACTCCTCCAGGGTGACCTGGTTTATTAAGGGTTTTACTGAAAAGAAAACTTGTACAAAACTAATGGTTAAGGGAAGTGCACCTGCTGCATGATAACCCAGACTCAATTAAAATGTATTGATGACTGTGAAAAGTTCTTCAACTATCAACATTCATTTGTTTATCTTCTTCAGTTTATTCACATTTGAGATTCAAGCACCTATAGGCTGTGGGAGGGATCAGTTGAAGGGCTAACACAGACATACACTGACAGACTACGATTTACTCAATACAAAGAAAAATAAACATAAACATACTTTTACTTTCATTTGCTGCAGACTGTACAGAAATCTGTCTATCACTTGATATAATCCTCATTTTGGACACAGACAGGTACTTGACCCTTGAGCCTTCAGCCTCCTGTCTTCCCTCTCCACCACATGGCGCTGGTTGGCCCTGCTTGGAGCTTGGACCACTTGATTACAAACATAGACTGGATTATGTCTTGCCAAACAGACTGACCGTGTCCAATCAGTGCAGTGGGGCTTTTGAATGGAGAATTCTCACCTTATGTCTGAGCTGGTGGATGTACGCACACAGCCTTGAAATGGGGCCCTCTTGGGGATTGCTCTACGGCCGACGGGCAACATAGGGAGCATAAGAGAAATCCCGTAAAGAAAGAGAAATGTCTTTTAAATGACATCCCTATTGTGTGGCTGTGCGGGACGATGGCACTTTGCAAAACTGCGAACAATGAGCAGCGGAGAAATGCCTTATCCTACAGGGGCCCGACAGCACAACTGACATTACCATAGTCATTTAAATACAGTAATCCAATTTTCTGCCTCAGCCAACGGGGTGAGCTAAATGTGCTGGTGTGAAGGACGAGGCGAGAGTGCATATGTCCGGGACAGCAGCGGACAGTCTAGACCAATATGTGACTTTGCAGATGAGGTGAATACATAGTAAAACTGCAACATCCTGCAATTGTAAATATGTACTAGTGCCAAAACGTGGACTCAAACCAAGGGACTAGTCAAAAGCCAATTGCTCTATAGACTGAGCCTCAAAGCCCTCCTATATACTGTGGCATAAACTCAATTAAAACATAAATCATGTCTGCCTGTACTGACACCTGGTGGCTGGAGTTAGTATCTATGGCCCAATCTCACAACTGTACTAAAAGTTTATCGAGAACGTTTACTATATTAACACCAGAAACGTACATGGCTCACATTTCCCAGGTCATACTGAGTACATACATACAGACATACAAGTGACATTTGAGAATCTAACCCAGGATTGGACATAGTAGCAGTATTAGATTGAACTATCCACCAAAAAACTATAAATTCTGTTCTCTGCTTTTACTTCTACTACACTAACCATTCTCTCACTTAAATATAGATTTGGAATGGACACAAATGTAAGTACCTCCCAGAGCAGGTGTGTTTTTGGAGGGTGTCTGTGTGGGCCCAGGGTTAGTTGGGTATATGGTAGCAGCTTTGGGGGCATGACAATGATATCAGATTGAACAACAAAAGAAGAGAAAGAGGACAAGGCTGCTTCCACACAAGCTGTCCCATGTACGCTTCCGGTCCAGTGGAAGAGTTGATGAAGTTTAAATGAAGCAGAATTAGGAGATCAGAGCGCCGGGGTGTGGGGCTGCTGTGGAGGCTATGTTATACCCCCCACCTGCCTGCTCCTCTGGGGAACAGCCTTCGAGACAGCTGACCTGGAGAAAATCAAACCCTACAGCTCCGGAATAAGTATCTCTAAATGTGATAATCTCCAATCACCTCTAACATCAATTCAGTCAAGGCCGGGGTTAATGAGCTCAGGTTCGACCGAGCGTACATACACCCCTCGGACCCCCATCCACCCGCACACACCTATTTCCCATCATCATTGTTGTTCTTTCACTTTAATCCTTTTTACTTCAGCTGATTTGAGCAAGGCGACGGAAGACAGGGGAAAAGCCTATTACCCAGGCTCCTCTGCTCTCAACTATCTAAATGCTAACGAAGAGGGGGCGGCAGGGAGCGGGTGAGAGGGCTGGGCTTGTAGGGAAATGATCTCTCGAATATGTGTGCACAGTTACATGCACTACTTAGTGAGGTTGATAGTGAGATTAAGATATCTGGGCGAGGGTGAGATTTTCTCATTACAGTAAGAGAAGCGCAAACTAAAATATTTGATATGACAAAAATGGTGCTCGGTACATGTTTGAAAGAATAATACTGTGTTACTTGTCCCAGATATGGTAGCCAGTTCTATTCTCAGGGAACATAGATATATACATTGTCAAAATTCATATGAAATAGTAACGCAGCATATTCCCAACTATAATTTGAATGATCAGTTTGTTTAATTACTGTGAGTAAATAAGAAACATGGGTTGGAAGCTTTTGAATCCATAGAGCTGTGCATTGTGTGTGCCATGTATAGATGGAAGGCTGCCTGCACAAACTCTGAAGAGACAAGAGGCTATAAATCAGTATGAGCACAGAACAGGAACCTTTACATGTCCAAACTTTTCCTGCATCTTCCCATATTAAAAGAACTTTATCTTTCATCCCAATTCTATGGTCTGCTTTCAAGAAGGTGAACTGTTAATTGGACGACAGACCATTCTTTTTTAATTAAGTATGTATTGTTTTTGTCCGAAGAATCACTAGCATTTCTAAAAGCCAGACAATTTTGTCTTGCATGTATACACCCTGACAGAGGACAGGAAATGGATGGCTGGCAGCGGAGGAGAGAGGAGAGGCTAAACTACACTTGATAGAGGTCTCCAGTGGTTATTTTTAAAGCCCAGCACTGACCCCTCTGTCCCAGGGGTCAAAGCACCTGATCTAGGTCCTTTACTTCCACTCTGACAACTCCTGCCTTTACACATTATCAGTCTGCTGCAGGTTATCACTGTTCTATTGATTAAAACAAGAGGGAGCCATGTGCCCCGCTGCTCACAGTCCAACCAAGAAATAACACCAGGAAGTCAGTCTGAAATGTGTGGTTTAACCAGCTCTGAGTATGGGTCACTGTGAGGGCAGGTTACAGATGTGCACACTGGTCCATGTCTGTGACACAAGCTGAAGGTGCATGTCTTTTAGCATTTAATCTGTAATATTCACGATTATTAACAGAATAATTAATACCGTGGAGTCTGCATCTCCTCCCCATGTTACTGTGGGTTCTCTCTAACTTCGTCCTTCCTTGTACAGACACACATGGGTGAATTAGTGAATCTAAATATGATGTGAGAATGAATCGCGTCAGTGAGTGTGTGTCTGCCCTGCGACTGGCTATAATCCAGGGTGTACCTGGCTCAGTCTGGAGAGGAAAAAGATGAACTATATTGAGGCTCAAGAGCTGTGTTGCTGGACTTGCTCTCATAATGGCCCTAGCTTCTGAGATGGAGCACCATCTACCAAAAATACTTTTATCCAAATGACAAGTAATGTCAAAAAGAAGCAGAGTTAGGCCGAGAATTAATCATTGACAAGTTGTGACCACAATAAGGGTCCTGCTGAAAATCATTGTGGTGATTAGGCAAAAAAACTGATATGTGATGTGATTTTGTTTCAATGTGCAACTTTTTATAGCTCATAAAGTATATTGTAAATTAGACCATCTGAATATAGAATAAAATAATTTGCACTTTACATAACCCACAGATTGGGCCGGTGTGGGTTGAATTTTGAGCAGACACTAATGAGGGTGAGTAACATTTTGGTGAATTTCAATTCTCTGTATGCCATAATTTGCTATTTCAGATTTAGGCCTTGTATGTTTTTATCACTGCTTTAAAAAAAAATTGGACTGTTGGCCATCTGATGCTTGGGGGTCCCTGTAAAGGTGCCCCAATCGACATACCATCACACAATAAAGGAAATGGGACTCCACTAAGAAGCTAATTAAAGCTGATGATATGTTATGATAGAGCTGATCTGAACTCAATTAAGTTCCTTGCTCTTTTTGCCCAGTTCTATCTTTTTGCGTCACATGTGTTCCTTCCACGTTTTTATTGGCTAAAAGAACTTTCTTCCCCATTGTCTACTTTTCTTCTACACACCTGATTGTCTGTGGCTGGTGTAGTCTGGTGGAAAAGTCCAGGCTAAAAGACTCGGTCACCTTGAGCTCACAGTCATTTCGATCGAGAAACACTTTGTTCCATTATGAGTTTTTCCTCCGTTCCCCTCCTCTGCAGCGACGCCCCCGAACAATTGTTTTCTCACTTAGTCTTCTTGATACAGTACCCACAGGCCCCTAAAAAACATCTGAGCAAATATTTGGTGATCGCTCGAGCTGAAATGATGATTACGAGCCAAGGATGTCTGTGCCACCATCACAACTACACCGGATTTAATTGGACTACAAATTCTCCGAAGAGAGCCATTGCAATGTTTTCCCTTGTTTAATTTTGTGAACTTTGCAATTACAGCAAGGTGGGGAGCGTCGCACCTGTGTGTGGTGAATTAATTGCCGGCAGAGTTCTCATTTACATGGAGATATGAGAGAGAGCTGTTCTTTCAACTTCTACTATCAATTTGATTTGTTTTTCTTGTCTCCGAACAGGACTAAAATGACTAGATGTGTTCACACTGTTGTGAAGGAAAGTGAACTAAATTACTTATTTGGTTACACTACTTCAACAATACTTGAACTAATACAAGTAAAAGTAGTGAATACATGTTTTTACTATCCTCTTTGGAACTAATACTAATGAATGTGTGTGTTGTCAATACTTTGACTACAAAGTAAACTACTGCTTCTATTACAATACTGTTAAAACAACGTCTGTGATGCCTTTTGTTTGGTTGGCATGGAGCTGCAGCACATACAGCCAACAGAGTTTATTCAGCTCAGCTGAGCATTCTGGATTTGAAGCCAAAAGAAGTCACACCTCCTAGCTGGCTATTTTCAGTTTATGACCCACTGGAAATCATGTTGAAACTGCCATCATCATTGTTCTCTCTGAGAACAGTCTACATGTCATCCCTGCCTTTTTGTGGGTTCTCTCCAAGTACTCCACCTTCCTCCCAGAACTGCATGCATGAAAATCAACTCCTAGCTCCTAGTGCATGAATGTCATAGTGAAAGTGAGTGTGAGAGTCAATAAATGTTGACAAACTGGCCACTGTACATTGCCCATATGCTGTATATGCTCCCATCAATTGGGACCCATAATAATAAATTAATGAAAATGAATGAGAATACAAGTGTCCTCCATGCAGAACTGCATTTCTCATAGTTTTATACCATGTGTGTAATTGCATGCAGTGCACTTTTATACCCTTGCCAAATTTCCCATTGGGCACTATCAGATGTGTCTGATTTGATATTCTACTATCAATGGTTTGTGGAAATGTTACATAGCTACATTTGATTTGGGAGTTTTATTGAGCGCCACATTTTTACTCAGTGCATTTCAACCGCTCAAACCCTTTCCTCATTCCTGCCTTTTTGAAGAATCCCATTTGATTTCGATTATCGGCCAATGAAACAGTGGAGGGTGAGAGGCAAGCGAACAATCAGTCTTTGTAATGTGATCCACGGATTGAGAGTGCTGAGTAAATGTTTGCGCAGGCAGCCATCCAAGCCCACAGTCAAACGAATCTTCCACCAAAAAAAAAAATCTATCTATCCAGGGCAGGCCTTTTCTCCTCATCCGCCTCCCGCCTGATGTCAGTGGGGTATCAAGCACATTATATTCCGGCGCTCTGTGCATTTTTCATATAGGCTCACCTTTTATGTTTTATGTACGCCAGCTCAGGGGAGAACATCTGTGTAGGCGCGCCCTAGCATCCCTCGCTAAGTTTCGACGGAGAACTCATTTCGGGATGGAAGAACTGGAGCAGAATGCCAATACCTGTGAACAAACCATACTGTATACTATCAGGCCTTATCCTGGCTATTTCATTTCCATAATAGACGGAAGAGGCAACACCTCTCCACTTGCTGTTAACACAATAATTTGAAAACAGATTGCCCGGATTTGTAAATTCTCGGATTATCAGCGCCATGACTGTCGTGACCTCTATCTTGGCTGTGAACTTTCCAGAGTTGAAATGTACAATACAGGCTTATACGTGGTTGTCGCAATGAGTTTCAGAGGATAAGCTGGTATTATGTATCCTTAATGTAAATAGATTCTCTTTGAGTCACATTTTGTTGTAAGAAAGCTAAAGAAATCTATATAGCGTGGTGAGATTTTATAATTGACCCTGGCTGCTCTGTCATGCAAAGCTGATAAATCCCTGATCCAAGTTATAATGCAGCAAAATACAATGCATATTATGTCTGCTTGGATGTAAGTGGGGACACAACAACAGCCTTTGAAAAAAATCGAATGAAATTGGTTTAGTTCACAAAATATTCAAATCTGCTCTGAGGATTTGAATAACAACACTGGCTTTAACCATAATTTAAGATTGAAAACCTAAGGTGCTACTAATAATTCTTTCAGTATAATAATGTATTTAGCTGTGTTGCATTATGGCGATGTGTCAGATTTAGTCAGAGTCTTAAGGAAATAGCATATTATTTTGTGAAGGTAATTGATAGCAAACTTTTAGCAAGAATTTGACTTTTCACACTGTCTGGATGCCCATCTAAAGGTTTATTAAAGACATTTCCATAAGATAGCCTGTAATGCAGAGTGGGTTATTTTTCTAACTGACATATTGCAGTAGTTGACCTGGAGGTAAGTTGTATGCAAAGAAATGAGATCAAAATGCATGAATTTGAGTCAGACATTTTGTAAGACAGCTATATATATTATATATAGTATCAGTCAAAGGTTTGGACACACTTCACTATATGTGTGAAATTGTGTCCTAACATTTGAGTTACACTTTAACTTGATTGCATTTTCTTGGAACTTTCTTGTAAATTGATAATCACTAGTCATTCAAATTACTGTTAAATAATAAATCTGAAATTTGTTTGCAGTTAGTTAAATAAGGCTCATAATCAATAAAGATCATTGGACAGTGTATATATATATTTATATATATATTTATATATATATATATAAATATATATGTGTGTGTATGTGTGTTGATGTATTGACCGTTGAAATAGGTTTACATCAGTAATAGTCATTATAAACGAGCCTCATTATTGTTTTAATTAAATATAGTTCAACATTGTCTTTGTTCATTCAGACTCTTTTTTTCTACATTGGAAATATAACATTTTTGAATGAAAAGGGAATAGGCAGAAGCAGACACTTCTAACACCCACACCTCAAAGCATTTAATCTTGAACTAGAAATAAAGATAGCCACCTTTAAAATATCAGAATTTAACAAAATAAAATACAGTCTGCAATAAGAAATTTTCAGGAAATGAAATGCTGTGATTAGCTCTTTTGCAGTTGCTAATTACATTTACATGATTATATTGTTTAATCACATTTGCCTTAAATTTGTTTTGAACATTAAATATATTATTTTTTTTTAAATTTTATTTTAAGCTTAACATCAGTCGAAGGCCTTTTCTGTATCTCCTGGCCCTAACCTTTGAAATGATTTCTCTAGGACATGCTGCCACCTGGTGTTAGCTTCTGTGACTTAGTAATTCTCTTTATGAAGCTTTCCTAGCAAAATTAAGATATATAACAGCTCAAATGTATTGAACATTTTGTTTAATAAATGTAATCAATTACTGGTATAAACCACATATAATATTTGTGGCACTCTATTACATTTTATACATAATTTATCATAAATTGTTACTTTGACAACTTTGGCTTTACTTTGGTTCATGCTTCATCTGCCACTGTCCTTATTCCACTTATGTGTCCTTGCTGCTGTCATGATGTGTGGTATCTCTTGGTATTATCTCTTGTTCTTCATTGTAAGCTGTAAGTGGCAGATAGACCATGGACACAGATAGAGATGGGTACAGATAACGAGGGAGGCAAATACCCTAAAGGATTAGCAAAAAGCCTGGATAATAGTCAGTCATTGCCATGGATACAGTAGTCCACAACCATAGGGCTAAACTATCTCCATGTCATTCTCTCTCTCTCTTTCTCTCTCTCTCTCTCTCTCTCTCTCTCTCTTTCTCTCTATATATATTCTTTTTCAGTTTTTCTTCCAATGGTACATTGTGGAGTGAGCCAAGGGGCTTAGAAATGTGTAACATTGGTTCAGATAACAATATGACATTTACTGCAACATTAGGATAGACAAAACCTCAATTATTCACTGCTATAGGGTTTAAGTCGGGGTACACCCTGAAAAGTTGCCAGTTAGATAAAGGACTGACACAGACAAACATACATTCCTCTTGATGTATTTTGAAAATGCTAGCGTAACTGTAGAGAACCCACAGTAACACAGGGAGGACAGCAGACAGTGTATGAGGAATGAAAGAAAATGTAAAATACTCTAAATGTCAAGCAACGTGAGATTGTAAAACACATGAACAAAAAATGGAAGAGACCGATAAAACTGTAGTCAGGGATTGTAAATGAGCAAATCATGGGCTGTAACTTATCCTGCGGTCCACAAGAGACCTGGTTAGGAGCAGGAGGCAGGCTGCAGGTAGCCTCTGGGACATGGCAGGGCGTTTTGTCACGCTCAACAGCCTCTGTGCACGACCTAACTGGCCACATTGGCTCCTGGTCCCACAAACCGGTCCCAGCTTGGTGCTTTGTCAATGTGCTGTGACTAATCCAGCAGGGGGCCGCATCTTTTCTCGCCCTAATTAAAAGAGGATTAGATGTGACACATCTCCAAGGCCATTCTAACATGCATCTAGCCTCACAACTTTCACAGGACAATGCCTTTTGCTGAGGTTGGCTGCTTATTTCTTTGTTGCGATAACAGCAACACAACAATCTAATTGAGGTGCAGGGAATCGGTTTTTCTTTTTCAATCACACTCAGTTGCATTGACTGTTCATTTCTTTCACAAACACCTGAACTTGAGATTGAAGCCGAGTTTTGGTGACATCTGCTGGTAAAATAATGTATTGCAAAGTTCATATGCTACTCACCTTGAACAGGTGTCGGTCTCGGAGTAGGCTACTGTCTCAGCCTGGTCTTGGTCTCGGATAGCTCGGTCTTCACTACAACACCTAGCCTACCTCTTAGTATACTCAAATTGTGATTAAAATCTTACAAAATATGCCAATAATATGTAACCTACACGTGTACATAAAAGAAAAAGTATTTTAACTGAAAGAAAAACGTTGACTAGACTATTTAAAAAAAAACAGGTATCGCTACTGTGCGCAGGTTAAATATGCCCTGGGTTTTGACTGCAGGCAACGTAATGAAAATGTGTAGTCACGTAGCCAATATGATGTCATCAGTACAGTAGTCATAAAATTTGAGCAATGGTTCCAGTATTAGCAACTGAAAAGCACTGCAGAACAAACGACAAGACAAAGGCAGGCGCAATCTATACAAGGGGTTTATAAATAGTCAGCTGAGATTAGCCATGTTTAAGTTCTGGTTAGGCTAGCAGCTGTCACAGAAGTGGGTCTACACAGCGGCCCTGGCTTTAGCTCAGCTGTCTTTAGTCCACCAAAATTGTAACATACTTTCAAGTCATATTTAAAAGAACATCACAGATGATTTCATATTAATTGTCTATGTGTATAAATGCCCTCCGTACCTCTGTGTGTGTCCTGCATCTTACGGAAAGCATTTAGCAACAACACATACAACAGACACATATAAATTAGATATAAAATACACTATACAAATACACAATAACACTATTGAAGACACATTTGCAACAGAAAAATTACTCTACACTTTCCAGGTCCTCAAATGTAGCCTAGTGTGTTACTACTGTGCCTACCCCTTTGCCCTACACACTCCTACTTGATTTGTGCATCCTATGATATGAGGGAGTGCCAGTTCCATGTGTATGTAAAAGGTACTGTTCAATATGGTGATTTACAGCAAGCCTATAGTGTAGTGAGGAGGGTGAGGGAGTAGGGCCTGTTCTGGAAAGGCCTCTCAGTCACTTTCAATTGTTGTTTTTATACCTTTTCAACAGCATAGGCTATCATCTGAAATACATAATGTTGGGACCTATAAATGAAACTTCAAGTGCACCAGCTAGGATTGTTCTTTCTCAGATTCCAGGCTGTTTGCTTTATAGGTGACATATTGAATCAATATACTATGTTCTCTCTCTCTCTCTCTCTCTCTCTCTCTCTCTCTCTCTCTCTCGCTCTCTCTCTCTCTGTCTCTCTCTCTCTCTCTCTCTCTCTCTCTCTCTCTCTCTCTCTCTCTCTCTCTCTCTCTCTCTCTCCTGTCTGTTTCTATGTCTC